>AXCM01005558.1:0-18942 GCA_000473375.1 Anopheles culicifacies | reverse complement strand
GATGAGGACTTTGCGTATCGCGGAATCGGAGGTTGCGTGCTTACGGCCATGTTATTGCTTCCTGTGCCCATGTTTACAACACACGTACACGTCCGTTTGCTTAGTTTATAAGCGTCTCGCGATTATCGCTCGTCTACAATCAACAACAAGTAATTTCTCGTTGTAATTGAATGCAAACCACCAAGAGGGCATCTAATTCGTTGTCACACATGGGCAAGGACGCAATCCTGACCTACCCTAAACATTAGAGAGGGAGGTGTTGATAAGTGGAGGTGCTCTGGAATGTATGAGTCAAATAGAATTCTCTTACGTCTACTTCTCGGTGATTTCTACCTTCTTGTGTTTTGTAGCTGACAATGACTGGAGTCATGACTTCAAATTCAAAGTTGTCAAAAATCAGATCAGATATGAGACTCCTACAATAAAGAAGACATGGACGATTTTCAGACATTTGTAGAGATCTTCTTCCAGGTTGACTAAGACTCAAATAAATCATGAAGAGTTGCCTGGGCATGTCTAGTTCTCTAGTTACAACCCAAAATGTTCAAACCCAAACAAAAACAAACTGGATTAAAGCCTTAGCACATACTTCCGTTCCTGAGATACTCATCAGACCACTCCAGCGCTCTATGACTCTTCAGAAGACATATTCGTTATCAATCAATTTTTAACTCGCTAATCACAATTTTGTTACCAGTTCAATTGATCATTGAGCCTTAATTAACCACTCTTCATGTTAAATATGTAATATCCTCGATTTAGTGTACAAGAATCAACTGGTTTGCTACTGTGTTATCATGTTATGTTGCTAATTAGAGTTTTCTTTGTTGTTTTATTCGTTATGTACTGTTTGTTTGCTTTGCTTTTTCTCTTCATTTGGATCATTTCTTATTAGTTAAATGTGTTTCTTATTTATTTTGTTCATTTATAAAACATATAAGTACATTTCTATATTTTTATTTCATAAAGAAGGTCGTAAGCTCGTAAAGCTTCAAAATAATTTGTTGTTGGGAAAATAAATTGTAATGAGTGATAGTAAAACAGCCGCTATCAGCACATGGGCCACAGGATGCCAAGAAGAATGCCAAAAAACGAAAGTGTTTTTTCGGTGCAGGGGAAGGTCAATGACCGGATGTGGCACAGCAGCAGTTAGCTAGAAGAGCCAGTAACCTTCGCATCTTTGCGTGTAGTAGTAATGCTGCCTTTTCTTTTCCATCCAGGTTTTCCTCCAGAAAGAAAACACACCCACCACGCACATTGTGTATTACACAAAGAGCGCAACTGATAGGAGGCTGCTGTGTGGTTGGAAATCATCCCCTAGAACCATCGAGTGGCTGGAAATATATTAGCACATTTTCTCTCTCAGAAGGACGATGTTTGTCCTCTTCCCCTGCGGTAAACTCATGACGTACCATGAACTCGGAACGAAATTCACGCATCTCCCCTAGAGCATGCAGGAGGAGAAAAATGCACACCATGACGCAGCACTTGGGCTCAAGTACCCACACTACCACAGAAGCAAACACAACAGTCAACGGCCGGGGAAAAGGAAGGATTGTGATAAATGAAATTTAGCTATCATCCTTTTGTTGCTTGACGTCGCGTCTTAACAAATCACAATCTGAAGTAAAAATCCGTCATTTTGTGCGCCATTTTTTCATCAAAACGCTTTGTTGCTAGTTCATAAAAGTGAAACAGATCAACAATCACCAGATTACACCTAACAATGTGTTGATGATTCATCTTAATGGGTGATGGCGCACGCGACAAACCCCGCGGGCTGTTTCTTGTTTGTCTGACACATCACACCACCCCCACCTCCACCCACCGTCTAGTCTGGTGCCTTTATTTGTTTGTCACTCGGTTTAAAAAACAAACTATGTGTGGAATGGGCAAAGGAATGCCGAAATCCTAAATGAAAGAAAAAAACGAAACGCATATTTTCGCTGCATGCATGATAAACAATCGGTTCGGTAACGGATATTGGGGTGGTGCTTTGTATTTACAATTTCAACTTGTTTCTACCAAACGCCACCAAACGTTTTGGTATGTTACCTTATCTGTTTACTCCCCCGTCCGCGGTATCATTATCAGAAGACAACCACACCGTGACAATCTTTTAATCGTTATCGACAGCGCAAACTCATTTTGTGACGGTGAGTACGTCACACTGTACCGACTTGTAGGTTAAAAATTGGTGGAAAACGCTCTTAATTTGCCGAGAGTTCAGCTAACATAACCGGACATCTTTTTATAATTTTGTATCCAAATATAATCGAATTTAAATCGGTATAAAAATGTGAACATTAAATGCAATTTGAGTTCAATTGGAACTAAATATCTCTAAGTGTATTAGACTGGACTAAATCATAGGCTTATCCAAAAGCACATGTATTATTGTCAGTACAACATTCTGTCAGTTCTCTTTAATCCCAATAGTATCATCTTCAATAGCACACACACACAATTTTGGATACTTTTTTTCGCAACTTTATTCCCCATTCCAAGTCACGAAATTCCCGAGCACCCTTCGGGCAGGATTGGTGAGAAAAAATGGTTGCAACATGCGGTCACACATCGCTAGTACTAATGTGTTTGTTGGTAACGTGTGCAATTTCCCCTATGGAAGCGTCTGCGAGACCCAAGAGGCAATTGAAACTCCCCAACAAGTACGTCACCGTTTTCCGTTTCCGGTCATCCAGAGTTTCAAACGTCACTATGAAACGCAGCTCTGAGGGAAAAATGAATTCATCAGGAATCAAAATTTCATTGTACACGCCGGGTTTCATTGCTAGCAATGATTGTATGCCACGCCAAGAGAGGCACCGTTATCTTTTCCAATACATGTCGAAAGCAAAAAAAAAGCGCACCGTAATGGAGGACGAAACGCCACCCCGTCGTGGGTAGTTTTCGTTTTTCCCTTCATTTTTGCTTCGATTCCGATCCACAAGCGCCTTCCCTGCCTTCCCCAACCCACAAGAAGAACGGAAACAGGTTGACTCATCTTGTCGGGGCAACTCAAAACTCGAAAAGAAAAAGGTGAAAAAACAACATTAAACGCCTTTGTTGCGGCCGTGTTCCACACCTAACTACCCTTCGGTAGTAGTGGTGGTAAGTGTGCTGGAACAGTAGGCTGGAATCAGTCGGGAACAACATTTTTATCAGTAAAACACTGGGCACACACACATTCGCATATCCAGCACTGTACATACACGTAGTTTATCGCGAAAGAACGCGCTTCACTGGGCGCTCGTCATTCGTAAAAAGAAGACCCGTCTGCAAACGATGCGCGGCCCCGTCGTTGGCGTTGTGACGTGTTCATATGGGGATAATATTCATGGAAGTATGTGTTACTCAGCGTAGAGATTGTGTGCACAGCACAGGCGAGACAGCAAAACCCGCCGGCTGAAAATGTACGAATCTTTACACAGACCGGTTCTTTAAGTCTGTCTCCCTCTCTCAAGGAAGAAATATCCACCACTCAAACGAACCATCTCATACAACTGTGTTGCAGCTGTAGTATTGGTGAACAAGTAGAATCTCGCCTACACGGATCGTATTGCGGCGAGAGGAAAAACGAGAGGGAAGATTGCTTAAAAAAACTCCAATGTGCATGACGGCGATGAAATGGCAAATGTGTACCCCATCTCGCCTCATTTCACGTCACTATAGTGAACACTGCAATCGTTTCACTATAATGACTCACGCACTGCACGTCCTTCTACGTTCCTGCTCACTCTCTTGCTTTCTCTCTCTCCCTCTGGCTACATCCTTATCATATCATTATCCCCACGTCCACTGCCTTCTCTTTTGAATGAATTCGGGTTTCCCCTCTTTTCTAGGCCTTCTTCTAGCACCTCCTTTGCTGACAACTTTGACCATATATGGTAATTTGGCTCTGTTTTTCCAACGCTCAATGTGTTAGTGAAAGTGTGTGTGCGCGCGCGCGCACGGTGCAAAATACTAGTCAGCAGCAGCCATAGGGAAGATGAATTCTGATGATTCGCTCATCATCATCATTCGCATCTACTGAACAGACCTGTCATATCTCACGCTATCAAAAGAAGCTGTGCTATGGTAGTGGTAGAACCCCCTTTTTTATCGGAATATTACGGTACAACCACCTGATAACGCTTATCGTCATACGCATCGTAATGTTCGGCACATTTTCGCCACCGGATTCCATGAAATGCTATTTCCTTTTAAGGTAAATCGATGCTCAGTACCATACTGTTTCAGCTTTCCGCCAGACGACGACGACCGGTACAACACACATGCAAGAGTACAAAAGAGTACTCTACAACCGAACACACCACATAACGGGGCCCTTCTCTTCATCGTGTCATTTGTGTGTGCAAATCCACACACATCCATGCAATATCGCAAAATATGCGCTTTCTTTCTACTATGTGTGTGTGTGTGTGCCAATGGGCTTGTGTGAGTGTGTGTATGTGTGCGTACGATTGGAATGGAGAAGCTTTATATGGTGTGTTTTTCGCGATCATTGACGCGATTTGATTTGACAGGCAAACTACCCCCCTTCATTCGCACTAGGGCGAGCGATAGAGAGGGAACGAGAGTGCGAGACACGATCGTTTGAAAAGGCCGGTTGATTATTTACTTCCTGCTCTGTTTACTGGCGGCATGATGATGGCCATTTCGCTCTAACGTTCGCACAACCATAGGGACTATGGTAGTATAGAACAGAATGCGATGTAAAGATGGGCGGATGACAGTTGCGATGACTGTACTGCCGTCAAATTTATTCCATTTATATACGCGACGCTCTTCAGATGGTTCTTCTTAAATAAATTCTGCACATTTTCCTCCGACTAAATCTCTCTCACAAACACACGCACACAGTTTCGCCCACTTTCCTGTTTTTGCTCCACAATTTGCTATTTTCACTCGCCCCCTCTCCCAATGCATACACACACACACACACGCACGCAAGCACAAAAAAAACCCATCCCACCATTTACTCACCATTGTTGTCTGCCCTCTACTGCCTGTAGCTTTGAGCGATTTAGAAGAAAAATGAGGTACTTTTGCTGGTACGCTTCTCCGGAGCTTTGCGGTTTAACCGACGCTGGTGAATTTTCTTTCACACACGCACGCACAATACGGTTCTGTTACACACCACCCCTTTTGCTATCCTCTGCCAACGTCTGGAGTGCGACGGCACTTCAAAAACAATGCGTCTACTAAACGGACGCACTAAACACACTAACACACACGTACGCGGTTCACAACTCCACGGGAAAGCACACGCGGAACTGTAAGGACAGCAAGAATGAGAAAAGAAAATTTAATTAGTAAAATTAGCTCTGTACATTAATTGCTAAATGCATTTGCCCACGAGAACCACTGATAAAGGGAGCATTATTCCACTTCTGAAAGGACAGCCAAATTTTCCGGCGTGGCAAAAATCGTTCCACTTACTTCAGTCACGTATTCACAAGCCGTCCACACACAACTACCGTCAGTGGATGAAAAGTATACTCTGATCGGCACCTTCAAATGTGAGTTGAGTTTTACTCGGTTCGCTTCACCGAAACCGTCAACAGAAAGAGACAGCGCTTCGTAGCAACGCTATGCATGTGTGTGACAGAACGAGATGGAGGCTGCAAATATTCACCACTCATCAACACATCTAAAGCCATGGCTAGATGCATTCGTGTGTGTGAATGTGTACTGCGTGATGGAACCGGCACGCACACTCACACACACCGTCTCACCGCAAGTGTACTCTTGTACCAATTCATAGAAAAGTTCTACCAGACGCTAAGCATAAAAGAAAAGGAAAAAAAATCCACACGATACTTTTCCACCAAACGCACACGTGGGAAAGGTGTATTTCCATTATTTTCCTACGTTCGGCGGAACAGACGAAAGCGTAACGACCGGAACCGGAAAGCTGCGTCTCTTTCACCTCTCCCGAAAAATGCTTTCCTTTCTTCCATACTATTGTGCCCTTGCTCTGTTCCGCAAACCCACAAATCGCACACACATGCACCGCAATTGTGCACGTGTAGTTGTGAGCTTTCGGATAATTTTAACGCTGCTTTCCAGATGAGAAACAGAGACAACACGTCAACTGTTTCATTTCATTTTTGCTTTTCATCACGCAACCCACACACGCACACATATGCATTGCATGGTTCGTTCTCGCTCATTAAACCCGGCTCCGTACGTTTTCTGTCGATGGTTCGATTCTTTTTCCTGACTTCTTCCTCCAACACACGGGTTCAAAATGGGTGTGTGCCTACGAAGAATCATCTTCAGTGCCGGTAGCGTGCGTACACACACACACACTCTGGTACGATTCGTATGAAAAAAGGAAAAACGCCGCCTTCGAAGCCACAATGCGGGAGATGTCTGTTTTAAAGCGAAAAAAAAATCCTACCACCAACATATCCAGCAGATTCACAAAACTTTCCTGTGAGAAGCTTCATTTTGGCAACAATCGCATCTAAATCGAAAAAGGAAGATAGAGCCGGTATGAAACAATGTACCGGTTCTGCATCGCTTCTCGCCAATGTGAATGTGCCGAAAAAAACCCTCAGTCAACGGTAGCGACCCATCGAACATACATGATTACACAGTTTTACACACACAGCTAATCCACCACTGAGCATAGAAAGTAACGCACTTGGAAATAATTGTGATAAAATGTGTCCATTTAAGGCAAAAATCCACGGATGAGCGCACTTCATCACTCACACACACACACTCAAGTTGGGTTGCAGAAGACCCAATAGTGTTCGTTTACAATCGCTTCCAACAATATCGCTCTGAACGGTATTCGTCGTCGAAATTTAATAGGATTTTTGCAATAAGCGATGTTCTAAAATGCTATGAAAGAAACAAACCCATGTCAGCAGTATCAAACAGCTTCAACCTTACCTGAACAGCAAAAGTCTACAGCGATGGCGAGAAAGACACGTCTGCTCACTGTGGATGTTTTCACAAAGTACAAAAAGAATCTCGAAGCAAAATGCACAACAAATAGAATGTGGCGAAGAACTCGACGCCATCCGTATAAACGAATGTGCCGGAAAATGCCGAAATGACATAAAAGATAGAATGTGGTCTCGTACCCAATCGCTTTTTGGGGTGTTTTACAAATTTTCCTTTTAATTTTTGTGCAATTTTAGACTGTGTCATGATGGAAATATTTTTGCAGAAAAAAAGAGAAAAAAAAACTCATTCATTAATAAGGGAATCGGCGTTTAAATGCGATTAGAATGGTGCATTTACACTTCCTTTGACCGAAGACAAATGACAGTGTTCGCGCTTGGATTGCGTACGCTTCTACGCACGTCTAAACATTGCGAAAGAACGTATTATCCGGACCAAACAGAAAACATAAGCACAGTTTTTGGTGGCAAGGGGCATGAGCGCAAGTGAGTCGTTACTCCATAAACAAATCCAGCATCTCCTATTTATCTTTCCAGCCATCGGTTGCTTCGCTCGGTTGGAACATCAACAAACAGCGTCTAGTTTTGTCGTTTGAATACATTCTCCTGGCAAACGAATCTTCCTGCTTATTTGGCTCGACTATTTGCCCTCCATAAGCTCCAGTTTGGGGGTGGTTGAAAGTGCATCGCTGTAGTAAAAACGCGGTAAAAAGGCGCTTTGCGCTGACACTGTTGGTTGGATGTGCTGCAGAAATAACAAACGGTGTAATAGAACCACCTTCTTGTAGTGTCCCTGAGCTGGTAGCGTTTTTGTCCGGAGGCGACAACAATCGAGCACAAACATGAACTCACAACAATTCTCTCTAAAGTGGAATGATTACACCTCCTACGTAGCGGGTGCATTTGGCTCCTTTCGCTACGAGGAAGATTTTGTCGATGTGACGCTGTGCTGTGAGGGGCGCAAGATACGCGCCCATAAAATATTGCTCTCCGCCTGCAGTCCCTACTTCAAGGAGGTGTTTAAGGAAAATCCTTGTCAGCACCCCGTCATCATATTCAAAAACGTGCGCTATGCGGATCTGCTATCGTTGATCGAGTTTATGTACCATGGGGAGGTGAATGTGCTGCAAGACCAGCTATCATCCTTTCTAAACACGGCGGAGCTGTTGGCGATCCGAGGGCTCACGGATAACACGTCCGACGTGCGCCAATCAGCCACCACGTCCGCTATAGCACAGCATATCATACAAAGCCAAACACTGGACAACAAGCCGGCAACGCTCACCACAACCGATTCGCTGTATCTTACCTTGCCTACTATTGTTCAACAGCCGAAGCTCGTACAAGCGCAAATTGCGGCCACTCCGATCATCACGAAACCGCTCCGATCAGCTCCACCTGAAATGCCTCCACTTGCGAAAGCATCCTCGGTTACTGTGCCATTGCTGCAACAGCAACCAACACTCGTCAAAATGCAAGTTCAAGCCTCACCACAGCAACAGATTCACCAAGTACAGCAGGCGCAGCAACAGTACCAGCAACAGACAACACCCCAGATCAAATCACAAAACCAATCTACCCAAGTTACTACCCTGCAGGAGGTCGTGGAAAATGTCGTTCAGTCACCGAAAAAGAAAAAGATTAAAATCCAACATGTCAGCACGACGGCCACGGTTACAACGCCGAGTTTAGTCAAATCGGACGCTAATGAAATTTGCGAAACGGATAGCTACACCGATACACGGCCGGAACAGGAAGCATATGCCGAAAGTGGACAACAAACGGCTGACGACATGCCGGAGTTGATCACTGTCCCGATTGATGCTGAAACCTTCGCACTCGTTTCGAATAAAGACGAAAAACGGGACGGCGAAGAGACTGTTGAGGTCAAAGGTTCCGAAATGGATGTGAATAGCATATTCCAACAAACATCGCCCGACGGACAGACGAAAGTAAAGTCAGTAAGCGTGGAAAAGGAACGGCTTAGGTCTGATGCAAAACTGCACAAATGTCCCGACTGTCGGCTTCCCTTCTGCTCGATCAATGCAATGAAGCGCCACCGGCAGGCAAAGCATTTGGAGCTATCGTCTTCCTACGAATGTGCCATGTGTGACGCACGTTTCAAAACGAAATGGTCACTATCAACGCACAAGTCCAAGTATCATCGCGGTCAGAACGTAACCGGTGCCATCGGTGGGGATGCACGAACCGACAGTGACATTACATCGCCTGTGGCCACCGGCGACACTTCACCCACACAGAAACAGCTCACGACAAGTACACCGTTGGCGCGTCGCAAAACGCGCCGCTTGTCGACGACGGAAGATTCGTAAGCGCGTAAGCAGCTCCATGTACAAAGTGTGCCATTACAGGATAGTTCTATAGGTTTTAACCATAATGACTTTGTGTTCTCGACTATGTATGTATAGTAGTTTTAAGTTGTTTTTTAGCAAAGTGGACTTGGGACTTTTGTATCCAAAAACATGATTTTAAAGTGTGCGTTCCTGTCGGACATTCATTACAAACGGGTGTAGTGTAATAGTATTGTCGAAATAGATTTCAATAAATGACCCGTAAAATGAACAAATGGAACTACTAATGTTTTTTTCTTTGAAAAGTTAGTACATTTTAAAATTATACCGTTTGTTGTTTGTGTTGTGTATTTCGTCTCCATCTCCTGTCTGTATTACCCGTTACAATGCAGCTACTATAGGTACTATAGTAGAAAGGGGTAATACTAACTGAACATTTGATCATTTTCTATCGTCTACAACTAATATGTATCTCCTGCGAGTTTATCGCTACAATTGCTTGAGTGTTCTCTAGTCCCCTGATGCTTAGTTTTGCTTCTGTTTCTCATATTACTGTATTAGCATTTGTCCTCTCTCTCTCTCTCGGGAGAAAATCAGTTAGATCAGTTCAACCAGGTTGTGAAAGTAAGCCAAAGACGGTCGATTAAAAGCATTTAAATAAATTACAATTCTATTCCATCGTCTAATCCCATCCCTCCTCCTCCGATTCACTCGATAATACCCATACAGAGCCATACAGAAACTGTTTAATGTTGTGTTTGTGTGGTGTTTGCACTCAACTTTAAATTCTGTTCAAATCTAACTGCCGGTCCTTCGGTTCGATTAACGTAATCATAATAATGTACAGTTAGAGCATGCGTCGCACTAAATCACGCACTAATCTACGCTGTCGGGAGCTTTATATTAAACTATTTGCTTACATACGATCGAATACCAACCCGCGCAACCGGAACTAGATCAATCCGCGCTTCTTTTTGTAATCTTCCAGGTTGAGTGATCGTTTTGGGCCCGATTCTCTGACGGGTTTTTCTACCGGTTTCGGGAGGACGTTCACGCTGCTTACTAAAAAGGGGAGGAGAGAAAATAATTGTTACTAAAAAAAGAGAATCCAAGCGATAAGCAAGCTTGTACGTACTTGGTAGCGGAACTTCCAGATCGATGTCGAAATCATGCAGCGAGTAGAGATTGTTATCCGCCTGTCCACCACCTTGGTTGGACTTTTTCTCATCCGCCTTTTTCTTGCCAGCCTGTCCCGGTGGTGGGGGTGCTTGCATGAGCAGCATGGGCGTATCGTCCCGCTTGTCATCCTTCTTGAAGGACATGCGTGGTTGCGTCTGGCGACGTGTGAAGGGATCCTCAATTTTCAGCCCACGTGTCGCCCGCTTCTCCTCCATAATGGCTTTCTCAGCGTCCTCCACATTGCGCTTCCGGTTGCGATCGTTAATGTACGAGATCAAACTAATGCTGCTGCTGCGCTTCTTGTCCAGTGTGCTGGCCCGCTCCTCTATTTCCTGAATCTGCGAGTTGAGTTCCCGCGCCAGATCGTCCTCTCCGCGTAGCTGGGCCGCATCACGTTCCTACAAATAAGAGAGTTACCGCACCGGTTTTCATGATTCCTTGACCAAACCCTCCTTCCTCCCCACACACTCACCTTCATCAGGATTGTTTTCTTCATAGCGTAATTAGTTGGATGGGCGCGGAATCGATTCTTCTCCTCCACCAGCCGATCAATGTCTGCATCCTTAAACTCGTACTGTGACGCCTCCTTAATGTCACGCTGCTTCCGCTCGATCATGTCGACCGTCGGCAATGGCGTGCCGGACGTTTGACATATCGTGAGCCACTTCTGGTACTCCGTGTCGGAAAAGTCCTGGTTCGATACGAACTCCAGCCGAAAGACACGCTCCTGGCTGCCGTGCTTTAGCTTAAAGCCCTTGTTCGTTCTACTGCGCCCGAATTGGTAAATCTTTGCCGTTTCCACCACACCGACAATCTCCGCCACGCGGTACACCGGTTTGCCCTGGTTGTTGCCGATGTTGATGCGCACAAAGCAATTCATCACGGTCGGCTCGAAGATGGGCAGGTTGATGAAGCGTTCCAGCTTGTGGCGCGAGATTCGCAGCTTGTTCAGCTCGGCATTCGTGCTAATAGCGACCGGTTTGCGGCTGCTCGATCCCGAACCAGACCCCGAGCCCGACCCCGAACCGGACCCAGAACCGGAACCGGATTTTTTCTCCTTATCTTCACCTTCGGAATCGCTGGATGAACGGCTGTCGCTGCCGCTACCACTATCACCACTTCCGCCCGAACGTGACCTCCGATCGGAGCGTGCCTTTTTGTCCCGCTCGTTAGCACCACCCGCCTCATCATCGTCGTCGTCCGAGCTGCCCGAATCGTCCGAATAAATGTCGGACGCTTTCAGCTTCATCTGTGACTTACCACCGGGTACGTCCGCTAGCTCTTCCTTGTCTTCCTGCTGGCTAGCGTCCTGCTTTCGTTGGGCCTCCCGTTTCGCTTCCTCCTCTTCGCGTTTTGCTTTGCCCTCACGCTTCGCCTTCAGCATTGCCATCGCATTGCTACGCTTGTCATCCGTGCGGTTCATTTCGACCGTTTTCTTACGCTCCTTCGAGCGTTCCTTTGGATCGAAATATTCCGATGCACTCGACACTAAAACGAAACCCGTAATCACATCATTAGTTGCATCACAAATGGACAATGCGATAAGAAAAAAGATTTACCATCATCGCTTTTCTTTTCTGGGGACGAGGAAGGACTATCTGCACGGGCCATCCCGCCACTAGCGTCGGACGTATCCATTGCACCATGGCTAGGTAAGTCACCGCCCATGGCTGCAGGTACCATAGCTTTTGCTGATGCAGCGGCCACCGCCGCTGCCGCTGCAGCTGCATTTGCGGCCGCAGTTTGTGCTGCCGCAGCGGCCGCTGCTGCTGCCTTCTTGCGCTCCCGTTCCGCATTCGCTGCAGCAGCCGCGGCGGCCGCTTTTTTCTGTGCCTTTTTCTTCTCCTTCTTCTTCTTCTTTCGCTCCGGTTGGGCTTGCTTGTCCCGGGCCCGTTCCGCGCGTTTCGCCAGCTTCAGCTTACGCTCGATCTCCCAGCGCGTCTTCATCACGTCACGCCGTTCGATACGTTTGAAAATTTCCGTTTCTCGTTCCTTCTCGGAGAGCGCGTTTAGGCGGGCCCGATCCGCATCGTCACCCATTAAATTTTCATCGTACCCGTCGTTAAATTCGGAATCACTGCTACTACTGCTGCTGCTGCTACTGTCGTCGCTGGAGTTACCATCACTAGAGTCATCTTCGCTCGATGCCGGTTTGCCCGCCGTACCTTTGCGTGTTTTTTCTGAGTCAGATGAAACCTGACCTTCTTCCGGTTCGGACCCATCGCCCTCGTCGATTGGCTGTTTGCGTTTGACTCCTGCTCCACCCATAGCTGTGTTGTTTGCGACGTTGGTCTGTGGTGCATTATTGCCTCGTTTGCGTTCTTCACCATCACGTTCGCTTTCGGATTCGGAGGAAGACGTCGGTTTGCCTCCTTTTCGCTTGCGTTTTGCCATCGCTTCCGAACCAGACGCTTGTTCTTCCTCGTCCTCTTCGTCGTCGTCATCGTCATCATCATCGGAATCGGAGCCGGAACCGGAACCGGAATCCGAACCTGATCCAGAACGGTTGTGATTCGCATGATTCGGCGATGCTGATGCTAGACGGGTTGTTTTCTTCTTCTTTGCCAATGAGAGCAACTCCTGAAAGAGATTGAACGTTGAGCAGGAAATGAGTTTCCGCAGTGCTTTCTACCCTGGATCAAGTAACACTTACCGAATCGAGATCAGAACCCGATTCTGAATCACTGCTGCTCTCCGAATCGATCATAGCCTGTGGTTTGCGTTTCACCATTTTTGTATGTTTTCTGTACGCGTACGCAGGTGTGCGTGCGACTATGTGTGTGTGTGTGCGTAAGGGTTGTATACGTATGTCCGATACACAGAAGGATCTGGCGTTTGCAATACTACGAGCAATACGCCAAGATGCAAATGCCTTTTCCGTACAGCGAAAGCCTGCAAGTCCTGATTCGCAATTAGCCGTGACCTTTTGTGAACCTCTTCGAGACGGATGCACACACGCGCGCGTTTACGGTAACACGCTTATTTCCTCCAGCCCTGCGCGTCCGGGATGCGTTCAGCTAATGGTTGTGATCGGTTGACCAAGCAGTTTACGGGCTCATTCGGGCCCGGAAATTCAGACTATTCCACACACCACGCTAGGGCCAGATCCGCCTCCGGTTGCAATGATAATGGTTACGCGATGGTTCGAAGTCCCAGCCCGGCCACTTTTTTTCGATCGAAGCACAAGATGACAACAACCGCTGTTGCGTTTTTCAAGGCGAGCGCAGGTAGCTGTATCCGTCTCTTTCCGTACGATGACAGCAATAATAAACGTCAAACTGCAATTGCAATCAAGGTACATAGAGAGAAGAGCGTTTTGAATTACCTTGAGGTTAGGTTTATTTTTTTAGTACACAAGGTGCAATAATGAGTAAATAGAGGAAAAAGGGGGGATAAATAGCGAAATTCAAGCACAGAAAAAAGCACAACTTTTACAAACTGCCTTACTAAAAATTCAAACTCTCAATAACAAATGAAAATATGACCTACAAAAAGCTGTATTTTGAACAACATTATTTTAGAACACACAGTGTCCCACTGTGCTGCATTAAACTGCCATTGACATTTGGAACAAGACGAACTGTGGAGAAAAAAACACACATATACAAGTGACAAAAGAAAAGCAGACAACATTGAGGAAAGAAATGCGAAAAATCTTAATACACGAATTGCTGCTATTGTCCCAATATCCTTGAACGCTTGCTGGTATTGAACACGGGTCTCCGGCAGCTGATGGCGATTTGTGAAGAGTAAATCACAGCAGGAAGAATTCCACAGCCACCTGCAGCAGCGCCAGTGTCATATTGTTGTGCAAAAAAGCTCACAAAAAACACCAGGAAACATTTGGAAGGATAGTATCTACACAAGGATTTGGAACCGTGCACAGAGAACCTTCGCATGGAGATGAGATTATCCCGAAAGACCAAAGTAAAACATCCTAGAGCATGAACATCCAGCATTGTAGCAACCACCAACTAACAACAGCTGCTAACTTGTTCGCTGCCGGAGCGCAGTTGGCTATCGGTTCTGCTGTACGCGAAATTGCTGTTTGTTGATTTCCACAGACGGAGTAAAGAAATTTTGCATCCTTGCCGTGTACCACAAATGCCCCACCATTCAGTGTGAATATCCGCTCGTAGCTTTAACAGTGCTTGCCGAATTTTAGTTAGTGCCGAATCGCTGTTCTACCAGTACCGTCCAGATTGCATACTAAGCGGGAAGTGTTCTTGTTGAAACTGGTAAGCATCTTTCAAACACATTAAGAGTTGTGTGACTAATTTATGGTTTTACCTGTATCATTCAACGTCTCTTGCAGATCTCGCCTTTTTATAGTCTTGTCTCTCTGCGTGTAAGTGTGTTCTATAAAAATCCATCTAACGCCCAAACTCCTGCCTGTATACCGTTCACGCGATTCATCTTCATTGGAAGCGCCATAGCATCGAGAGTGCAATCGAGTGTTGAACAACACCCACGCAACGTTATTCCCACGTGTTTGGACGTGTACGCGCGTTCAGCCCGTTGCGCCCCGTGTGTGAGCGTAGGTTGAATGTGTGATGTTCTCAAACGGGCTTCCGTGCAATTTAGCATTCCCTAGCTGTCTCGGTGTGCCAAAGGATAGTGGAAGCGACGAACTGCTGCCGACGAGCATGGGAAGCCGCGAACCTGTCATTCTGAACGTGTACGATATGGTGAGTGTGCATCTGGCTAAATGACTCATTCCGTCCATAAATGACGCTTTACGATCTGCACTTGTAGTACTGGATCAACGAGTATACCACCTCAATCGGCCTAGGTGTGTTCCATTCGGGTGTGGAGGTGTTCGGTACGGAGTTTGCCTACGGTGGCCATCCATTTCCGTTCACCGGTGTGTTCGAAATATCGCCCCGGGATCACGATGAGCTGGGAGACCAGTTTCGGTTTCGGTACGTGGGAAGCGTGCTTTGGAAATGTCCATTTAATTAATCATTGTTTCACTTCCTTCCAGACAAAGCATTCAGATTGGATGTACGGATTTTACCGAGGAAGAGGTACGGCGCATCGTAGAAGAGCTGGGCAATCAGTTCCGTGGTGATCGGTACCATCTAATGAACAACAACTGTAATCACTTTTCCGGCGCATTGACACAGGTTTGTGCAGGCCAATGGGAAGTTGTACGAAGCAACTGGCTTATCGAGCCTAAATGTTTGTTTTACCCAACAGATTCTTTGCGGTCAAGAAATTCCCAGCTGGGTAAATCGGTTAGCACACTTTAGCTCGTGCGTACCCTTCCTGCAACGCTGTTTACCAAAGTGAGTGCCTTAAGTTTCCCGAATATTATACACCAACTGATCGTTTGCTTGCTCCTCTTCCCTTTATCTAGAGAGTGGCTAACGCCCAATGCCTTACAACAATCAATAACCGCCATACAGGATCGCGACTCCGATTCGAGTCCATTTTGAGAGTAGCACCGTACGGCGCGTAATGACGATACCTCCTCCACTACTTTAATGTGTCTACTGTAAACACTACCACACTGGACGGGACACTACGTTCGCCACCAGATTTCCACCATCACCGTTCCACCACACAAATCCATGGGAAACGCTTTACGCTACTTACAATTCCTTTTAGCTTGTTTCACGTCCACTAACTCATCGATGTGGTAAAGAATCCAAATTACGATAAATAGTAACATTTTCTTTTAAGTCCAAATTGATAGGAAAAAGAAACGAAACACAATCTTCCACGGATGAACGATCGCAGGCAACCAAATTGTGTGATTAGTTCTGTAACGTCTCAGAAATACGGCCTATGTTTTTGTGGTAAACTGCTAACCGGGAATCGCGTTTGCTTTTAACTTGGTAGAATGTGTTAGCTTGTAGGTTTTGGTTTTAAATTGTCGATAGCAGACGAGCGAGTGGTAGTGGACTATTGCTTACGACGAAGCGTTTCCATTGTTTTAGTTGCTAAAGATTTCAACAAACAAAACGAGGAGTGAGAACCATTCGCCTTCTTTCCCCGTTTTTTTTTTCTCCTTTCCAACCAAACATTTTATTGCTCCTGACACACACCGGTAGTAGAAAGCTGTTTTTTAACTGAATTAATATTAAGTTACGTGTGCAAAATGACTCATGCACAGAAAACCCTAACCAAACCGTTTTCGGACTGATGGCATACGTGTTTTTTTCTTGTGGCACCACAATTAAAAACCATTTCGAACAACCGTCTTCAAAACACATAAGCATAAAACGAAACCATAGACTGTCGAACGTGTTTCCGCAGGAACTAACTCAAATCCACACCCAGAGGTAGGATAATTACAAACAAACACAACACATATAGATATTATTTTGAATTCTCAACCTTTTTTATTTAGTGGTTTAATCCGACGAATGTGAGAGCGTTAGGCGAAGGTGTTAGTTTACATTGAATTGAGGCGCGAGTGTGGTTTAGCGAATCGTGTAATAAAGGGAAAAAGGAAGCTGTGTACATTAGTTTAATATCCCCGAATCGTCGGTTAAAGTAAAGCTTTATGGGATGGACACATGAATAATCCACGTTCGTTAATATAAAAAAAAAAACAGAGAATTAAAATCTAAAACGCGTTAGAACAATGGTACGAGATGTGTGTGTTCTGAGAGATACTAAACGAAATAATGTTGCACGAGTGAAAAGGGAAAAGAAGGATATAAACGTATTAAACGATGCGCGCCAGAAAACAAAAAAACAAACGACAACAGCAAAATACACATACGAAAGTAACTACAGCATAACAACACTAGCAAGAAGGTTAACTACTAAGCGGTGCCGGGTAGTGGAAAACCCCCGTGCCGTGCCGATATATTATTTAACACCGTAAAAACTTACGAACTTTATAGAGTGATGATATAGTAGAGTGTACGATGTGTTACGGTAGCATCAAGCCAGTAGCGTTGAGCGGAGTTGATCGACCGACGACAGACAGATAATAATCGTTAACTGAGGTTTACTAATTCACTGATTAATCGATACCATGGATGTGCGTTTGAGGTGAACAGATATATATATAGAGAGAGAGCGAGAGAGCGAGTGGGAGAGTTTATCGCAAACAGCGAACACTACTTAAGGGCACTTGGTGTCCTTTCCAATCCTACCCCCGAACAGGAGCAGGAGCCAACACTCCGGTTTGCGTGTGCGTGAAAGAGATGTTCCAAATTCTGCCATAGGATTTAAGGTGCAGCAGGTATTGGAAGCAAAGACAACGTACGGAGAACACCACTACACCACGGGACGGGAATTAAATAATCTTACCGCTGGAAAGTATTAACTCTCTCATTACTAAACACTTCTTGTTTTTGCCTTTAACGTCGTCTTTGTTTGTCGGGATTGTAACGGGCAGGACATGTTAGCACGTAATTCAAGATATTAAGAGACCCACTAAAACCAACAATCATGTGCGATCACAAATAAGTGTGTGTGTGCGTGTAGTAGTTTTGCGTAGAGATGTGATCGACAGAAGCACGCAGCTGTGTACACGAGGACGAGTTTGTGTGTGCGTGTACAGTATGAAAGTGTTTGTTTTTGGGGTTTTCTTTTTGATACTGATATTTAGTTATGTTTTGCCAAGTTTACCACAAAACAAAACTACCAAACTACGAGATGACAAACACACACACACATGGGGAAGCGTACCAGTTCCGTACACGATCGTTTGATCCTCTCCAAAACACGTACACTGTTATACACAACACATTAGGGCAAACTAGAAGTACTAATCTGACCAGCCGGTAGTAACTATTATTGCGCTCTCTTTCCTTCTTCCTCTAACTAGATTTAGCAGTATATAGAACGAAGAAGAAGAAGAAGGAGAAGCAAACAAGTTGGAAAACTCGAACGCATTATGGGGAAGCAGATAAAAAAAAGGAAACAAAAAACAAACCAAAACACTAAAAAAACGAACGTAAAATTAAATCGAACAAAACTGTATAATGAATGAATAAAACACAAACAGAAGCAGTAAAAGGATAAGAGAAGTAAGTGATAAAGTGATAAAAAAAACGTATAGACAATATGAGAAGAATGGGTAAATAATTTAATTACTTCAACTGCAAAGGTCACAATGAAGCGAACTAGATAACAGAAAAGAAGATTCCATTAATCAAATCATTAAATGTTTCCCATCTAATCCCATCCCTCATCCGGACACAAGATCGTTACGATCCCGTCGATCGATAAGAAGAATCAAACCTTTGCCCTTTTGGTAAGAGCAAAAGGGGATCCCAAAAGGGTGCCAATAGAAAGAGAGCCTCCCTCTTGAAAGGGCGGTACGGTCTCTGGGAAAAGAAAAAGCATTGATGTTGATTTAATTAAAAATTTATAATTCTCTTCCCAGCCGCGAGACTGACGTTACTGGGGCGCTACTGATGAACGGACGGAACGGATGTCATTGCAGCGGAAGAACTGTTGCAAATAATTGACCAATTAATTCATTTAGAAGAAAACGATCTACACTGTGGGGGAGCGCATGATTGAACTTTGTCACCGATGGAAGAAACGCCGGATAAGTAGATGAC
>KI424036.1:10810-21219 GCA_000473375.1 Anopheles culicifacies | reverse complement strand
CAAAATAAAACCATTTACACCGGCTGACCGGAGACATGTGCTTGTGCAATCGAAACCTGAAGTCGAAGCGAAAAAGATGAGCTTAAGACAGGTTGTCAATTTGGTGGCAGACAGGCAAAAGGGGAATGATACATCCATCAAGCTAAATCCTCTAGCGACTATCCGAATGCCACGATGTCTCCCAAACGCACTCCATGGTGCGTTCAGCTGTGATGAGTCCGCTTTAAGACGCCTCTGGCTAAGCTGAACAACCGGAGATGGTGATGGTGGTGGTGGTGGTAAGCCATCTTGTGAACGATTAATCTACTCGTCCAGCACCGCTAAATTCGTTGCCATCGGCACTGGGTCAAAGCTTTGTTGCGCTAGAACTGCAACTGACCGGGGTGAGTGTACCCAATCCTAAGTTAATAGAGATGGGGTTTGAAAAGGTGTCCGACACAGAGTGACAGAAAGGAACTCGAATGAAGATTTGATTGTCCACAGCTAATCGGTGTGAGGATTTAAGTGAGAAAATTTATCATGAAAAGGGGAGCTTTGGCAGACGAACCAAAAGCATCATGTAAGGAAGAGAGTAAGATCTACTTTATATAACAGCATAATAATCACCGAAACCTTCACCTTTTCAGTGGAAATTAGCATACAGTCCATCTTGCAGGATTGACCTTAGCGAAACAGTGAAAGGTAATATTTGTTCTTTCTCGTGAATGATATTAATCGGAGTTCCCAATTGAACTGATCATCGGCGATTGAGCACAATCAACTGTTGGAGCCGCCGTTTGATTAATGGTCAACCGTAGCGGGGGATGGACTGTTGCTAAAATTAAGTCTCCCCCCCCCCTCCCAAAGAGGGTCTTGACGTGACAGTTCTCATAATGTTTTCTTGCGAAAAAAAAAACCAAGAAGAAAACCATCTCCACCACCAAGGGGGGTATTACGATTGATCAGAATCGGTAATAGACTCATCTGTTCAGGGGCAGCCGCCATGTTGCACAATTCGCCGCAAATAGTTGAGTTGGCGAATAAATACAGTCTCTAGTGGCTCTTGTGATCTATTAACGCCTGTCACCACCGACTGTGTCTGACTGACTGTAATCGAAGGACGGCTCCCCACCGGGAACTATTGCCGTGTGTTTGCATTTTTAGTAATTTTTATTTATTTAGTATTTTATTGGCACTCGCTCTACTTTACTGTATGCCCACGCACGCCGGAGATCCGTCCCGGACGGGTATCTGTGTCATTGGCAGCACATTGCGTTCCTGACACTAATGGCAACCATTTACAATTAATCAACACCTGCAGCACCCGCGATGACATGCGTATGACAGTCGCAGAGCTCCACGAAGGCTCGGAACTCCACAGATGAGGTTCATGTCAAGGTTAGGCCCGGTGTATGTGTGCGAAATGACACACTACGGTTGTCGCTAGTCCGGTGCAGACCACACGCGTACGTGTTATTGTTTTTACCCATGCGTTTGGACCCTTTTTCCGACGTTTGAAATGGAAATGAATGCAACGTTTTTTGCAGACTCAAGTTCCATTGAGTTGTTTGTGTCTAACGACTCATCAGAATTGGAAGTAACCTGCGCAACAATCTAACTATAGTCTCTACACTCTACAGAAATTGAACACATTGTTACAACGCGATTTTTATAACACGATCCATGAGTGCTACCCGATCCAGATCGCCTTTGACCTCCTCACTCGACACACATATGACAGACGGCACGGATGAGGACACCGGGAATCGACGGAAAGTAAAAACTCCTTTCGAAAACGCAAAATGTCATTCGGAGATGAAATTTCGTCACGCTGCACAGCGTACCAATCGGAGTGGCCGGTTGGTGGTAACCTTTGCTGCAACCACAAAATTCCCCTGTCCATCATCCGAACCTTTCGGTGCCTTTCACGTGATCTTTGCACCGTGAGGATCTAGATCTGTTCGCATCCTGTCCATAAAATGGTCACTCAACCGCTAATGCATCTGGTGTGATCTGTTTTTCCCCAAGTGTGTGTAGCACATGAGGCTTTTTCAAGGTCAATCGCCCATCCGATGAGCTGTTGCCATTGCAATTGTCTGAGTTCACCGATCTGTCTAAATCTTCGATGCGAGTTGACCAAGACACTTCTTCACTATTTAGACGGTGAATCAGAAGTTTGAGTCTTTTTGGGGGTGATTTTTAATAAATAGTCCAAGAATCAGCCGGTACTGATCCACCTGATCCATCTGATATTCGCCTCCTCAAGTCTTCCACATCGCGATCCCCAGGCGGGAGTTTCATGCGAATGCGAAATCGCCAGCAGACGCAACGGACGGATCAGTGGCGGAATACGCGACATAAACTACAGTTTTATGACTTTCGTCTTCGGCTTGTCTTGGATGTCTGTGTGTGTGTGTGTCGGTTGCGGGTGAGGATGCCCGCGAAGATGCTGGCCCAGCGCACTGGCTGACGACCGGTTGGCTGGCTGATCGCTTGTGGTCCAAGTGCAAATTAGCATACCCGTTTGTCTAGTTCTTCCCCGTTCACCGTTCACAGCTGCCTCCCTTGTTCGTTGTGTACGTGCTTTTATCTTAATCGGACTGAAACTGACCGGTTGTACGCGGGGGTTTTATCTCTTGGTTGTGCAGGTGCTCGCGCACGCGTGTTTGTGTGTGTGTGAGTGCCGGTGTAGTTTTGGGGCTAAAACTAAGAAGAAGAAAAAAACATTACCATGGAGAACGTGTCGTTCAGGAGGATGACTTAGAATGTCGTCATTACAGCCATCTACCAGATGGTAGATATGTTGAAGGGTTAGGTAATCGGGTGCGGTGGTCACTCATACCATGCCTTGCAAGGAGTTTGGAGGTTATTTCATTGCTTGTATGCAGTTTTGAAGCATCTATGACAAACAATTGATAACTACTTTTTTTCATGACTGTTGCTCATCTCCGCAAGGTCAAACGCGACAACTGTTTCCATACGCTTGATATCCAACTTAAGATGTAAGAGTCCGGATCCCTTATAACCCGCAACCTTCAAACCGTCGATTGTCAAACAAACCGTCGATAATGAGCAAATAGATCAAAGTAACCACAACACATCTTCTCGTATGAGCACGTGTTTGCACAGCAATCCTCTCAGCAACCGCTCACAGAAGTGATGGGCAAAACGCAACTAATGCCAATGCCCAAGCTCCAAAAGCTGCACTAATGTGCATCGATTGCAACGGAAACCATCATCAGTCTCAAAAATCAACACAACTCGCGCGTGGTGGCTTCTGAAGCTGCGGTCGTGTTATGTGTGATCTACAATGTGCACTACACGACGTGCAACATGCTTCACGTGCGACGGCGACGTTTTAGGACGGCGCAACTTGATTGATGGTTCGTCAGTGACGAACCCAAGCGCGTCCGAGGACGGATGGACGATGATGTCCAAGATTGGATCGTTTAAGTGGCTATGCTTGCGGTTTCTGCCGCATCAGTAATGGGATCGAGTGGCATTGAATTGAGATGATTGCGCAGACGACTTGCACCGTACGGTTTCGGTGAAGAATCTCCACCACGCGGACGATTGAAATGTTGCAATCGATTGCAATTTGCAATACAAATCTCCATCCTTAATGTGGTCTGCACAAAAGATGCTTTAGTTGAAGAGAGTGTGCTGGTGATTGAATGAGCTTGTGGGCAATGGTCTGTAGAAATGGCTTCAACATTTTAAGTAAATAAAATTTTGCTTCATCGATGCGAGTAATGCTCAACTACCTGAATGCAGTCGATTTGATATGTAAACACTAATTGCACTTCCGGTCGTGGAGAATAATCCAACTTCGACGGGGAGCGGCTCATCTGTTGTGTTTATTCTGCATCCCGGCATGGCGTACGTTGCTAACAACGTCTTAATTGCGCAAAACCTGTCGAAACGTTTAAGGTGGTAATTGCCTGAAATTATCAACAATTATTCGCTTCGGTAAGATGGACACTCCTTCGCGTGTTGTACGAGCAATTTGAGACATGGCTGTGTATTGACAAATCACGCAACGAGGAATGATACTAATCGGTAAACATTCTATTCCGGTGTTGGGAAAGCGTGTTTGTGGTTGTTGAGCAAGAATTTCAAGAAACTTTTTAATTAAAATTTATTTTGAGTGTTTAACAGAATGAGGGACATTTCACATGATGCGTTTTCAGTCGCTTTTTGCTGCTTGCACTTTCATTTTGACAACTCGCACCTTGTGGGAAATCATCAAGCATAAAAGCTTCCAATATTAACCCAATTCTATATCGAAGATCCCGTGCGCTTGCAGCGATAGAAAATGAAACAAAAACCGGCCATCGTCCAGCCATTTCGTAAAAGGGCACACGAAACAGCACACGGACCCTTTTAGACGATGGTGGACGGACGCGCGCACGCCAAACCATCAACAACATTAACGTGTCGCAATGCGAGCATCGTGACGGACGCTCGAATACCTGCCGATTACCCACATTGACCTTTACCGACCGCTGGCTCACTAATTAGTGAGGTACCCCGGTGGAAAACTTGGTGCTTGGACGACCTACATACCCAACGGTATCGATTGTTGATTCAATTAAGCCTTTTTTCCTTCTTCTCCTCCACGAATTGTGACTTTACTGGAGGTGTAACAATGCGACAGGTTTGCTTTTAAAACCATCTTTTAATGATTACACTGGAAAGTGATGCAATGGTGTGGACACATCGCGGTGCGGGTTTTCTTATGTCTTAAAGGTTCGTTTCTTTCATCTACGGTATGAAAATGGGCTCCTTTCTATCACTCTCGTACAATCTTCCGCAGGGGGAGTGTGTATGTTTTTTGTTTCCCTCGCGAAAGTATAAGAAGCAATTCGAGACGATGATTAGGCATCGATCGAGTAGCAAAGAGTGTGCTTCGTCATGTCCTTGGGCGGTGGAAAACGGAGTGCCACTCCAGGCGCCACGCTTCAAGTGTGCACTCTTGAGACAATATCATAACCACTCTCGAAACGAGATAGCCGCTCAAATTATCGAAAGTGTGAAAACGGGCATAGCAATGGCCCGCGTTGCCCGGGAAATGGTAGTTCCGGTTGTTCCACAAAAGCCACATCTGACAACCGGATGCTGTCCGGCGGTACGGCGCTACTAGAGCCAAGGGTTGTGCAATGTGACCTTTGGTCGCAACAGAATCGCAATCCTCCATTTGCCAATTTATTGCACGACTTACTGTTGCAAGGGTGCAACATACCTCGTTGTCTCGTTCGTCGTAGTACCATTTTATTGTCACACTATTGCCTGATACGGTGCGCTGGGAACTGGCTTTTATATCTGTATATATATACAGCTCGCAGACAGTTGATTGGTCAGTTCTGACATTTTTACAGCTGTAAAATATTATTGTACCCTGCCTGGAGCATGGATGGGTTGGTGCCCCATTATACAGGAACACATCGGCCGAATCTTAAAGGTCAGCGAGTTTGAGAACAAACGTGCATGTTTTGGCATTTGATAGAAACATCATAAATTAGTAAAAATGTTTTACAAACCTGACAATTTACTGCACGTTTTTAATTGACATTACTGTCACAGGAAAGAGGTTTTCATTTAATTATTTTTAGTGTATTATGCATCGAATTTTGTTATAAAAATAAATTGATGATCGTTTACATTTTTTTCGCTTGAAAGCATGCCATCCCAAGCATGTGATATCGAACACATTATCGACGTGTGATTTATCTAGACGTTAGCGCCACTAAGGATAAGTGATACTGTCCGCTGAATCGATCGATAGAATCGCAAATCAAATCGACCGTTTTGGCAACTTTTGCCCATTTCTCACAATCTCTTATGACTGTGTGCGCATCCGTCGATTCGTAATGGCGTGCAGTGGAACCAATTTCGCATCAAATGTTTGTGTTTCGATCGTAAAGCAGGATACATTTTTATGAGCATTCGCTCCGAAAAACCGATTAGCATACCAGCGGATTAGTTCTGCGCCTAACCCAACACTGAACCGGACCGTTCCGACCGCTGATTAGGTTAGCGGATCGCAGCTGCAATCGGCCCGGTCAGCAGTGAAACGATAAACAAAACCGATACCCGTTGCACATTAATTAATAAAAAGATTTAATTCCTAATGCCACAGTGCCGGCCGTGCGGTTTGGGAATTCTTTATCACGGCGATAAACGCAAGATAAACGCTTTATGCTACCGCTTTTGATAAGCAGTCTCAAATCAAAAGTCTACAACGCGGAAGCACGCTCGACGAACGGTCGCGGTTCACTTCCGTTGCTCGTAAAATAACCGCCAAGCGGGGAGGAAACAAAACGAGGCTAATTTGTTTGTTTTCCACACGGCCCAAAACACCTTTTCCTAGTGATTTGGGTATAATTCATAAAACAAAAAAACCCTATTAAAATTTGGATTTGTGTAAAGGAAATGTTATGTTGATGGGAAGAATGTTAAGCTGCTTCTTCCGCACGAGTGCCTTGTCTGTACAACGACCTAAGCGTTAGAACAATACCGAGCAGCAAACGCGCCGTAAGTGAAGCACAATCCGTTTAGCTCCCATCGACAAGCGGGTTCGTCGCTTCCGCTCAAGTCTTTTGTTTTAGGCGCACACGAAACGAAATTGAACGGCTTTAGTACGGAAGATTTTCGTTAATTTGCTAAATGAAGATGTTCTTAGCTGGAAAACACTTCCCAAAATTGATGAATTAATTTTCCTTGTGCTCCTTTTTCCTGTGTGCGTGGTTCGTGTTACATGAACCATCGGAAAGATAGTGATTTTTTTTCCTTCTTACACAATTGAATTAGTATCCAATTGTTACGAAAGACCATCCGCTAATGGCAAACCTCCCTCCCCCCTTGTGCACAATAGAAGCGTACGACAATTTTTCGGTGAGATTTTCCATTGACCCTGCGCGCAACCAGCCGCAACCGCTGCAAGTACAAACAGAAACCCACTGAACGGTGAACCCATCGCTTTTAGCCACTCGTCTCAAGCAGCTCTCCGGTCTGGCTTGGTTTCAAGCTGGTGATTGTTTAAAGCGCACCATAAACACCTACTCGAGGGCGCGTTCAGAACAGTGACACGAGTGGAGCTTACGGGACGCGGCAATATAATGCAGAGAAGGCTGTCATTCTTGTGCGAACCATCTTCATGCGGCAAAACAATGGCCCCTTGCTGTGTGGTGCTCTCGCTTGTAACAACAAACCACCGCAAAAATGGCACGGAAGTAACCATCAAGAGGTGCGGTCTCGTCCATCTCGGATGCGCAATGTGCAGTTGTACGTTGTATATTTGTGTTTGCCAAGGAGCAAGAGACGTCTTCTTGAAGCTACATGCTCATGATCGCAAAAGGAACAAAACAACACTTTAATCCCATTGAAATCTTCTCTTCACACCTTTTTTTTTGTCTCGCTGGGAAGTTGCTAGGCCGATTGTAAAGTTTATTTTTGCTAATTGATCCACCACTAAGCCGGTAAGTTCATTGTGCTCATATGTGTCCGCATCACGATCGTGCTGATAGCGGAAGTTAATTATTCTCGCGTTAAACCCAAAAAGCCATTCAACACCTTCCAGCATTTAGCAGGGCTCGTTAGTCGGCTGATCGTCTGTGTCTGGCTGGAATTTATGAGCATGATGACGAACGACCGTCCGGCCAGAAACCGTTTGATTAAATTCACATTAAATTGACGCATTGGAAATTCCGCCCGTTTCCGTTCTAAATTATGCTGCGAAATTTATGGAACCTTTAGTACTGATCCCGCCAGCCAGGGCAATATCGTCAAGAATGCACCGTTCTTCCCGTTGAGTGTGTGTTTTTATTATTGAAATGTTCTTGATCTGCTTCCGATCAAATCGCTGGCTGATAGCTTTTCTCTTCGAAAGGTCCGTTAATCTGAGTCCAAAACACGCGAGAATGTTTTTTTTTTTCTTTTGGCTTTGTTTTGTTTTCGTCCTGGAACTAGTTCGTTCCTTTGCCTTTTTTTTCGCAATGATATCTGAACTATCCACTTTTTTATGATCCTGCTTCATTAATCGATTTCGAGCCGTATAATTAATGTGAATATGCAAATTGATTCACCATCATTCACCCTTTCCCTCATTTGCTGTTAAATGTGTGTGCTTTTTTTTGTAATATTCTTTCGATATTTGTGTGTTTTTTTCCCCCCATTGGTGTCTGTTCTGATGAATGCTTCTACTTTGTCATAGCGGGTAAAGATGCCTGCAAAATACATCGTTCAACAGCAGCAACAAATAAATACACATCCTCACAAACACACACCCAACGGTGATATCGCACAATCAACTCTCTCACATCACGTTCCAATCAAACGCATCGGAACACGCCAACCCAGGGCAGGTACCGAATGTTTCCATCGCTTTCGGTACCATTCAACCTGTTGGAACAGGTGGCTCTTTTTCGGCATCCTACGCAAAACGCACATCCCACGAGAATTTCAAGATGGTCTAGAAGCTGATTTGCCACAACACTGCTGACCGACAGCAGATAAAATCCTCCAAGATATTGGTTCACGGTTCGCAATAACTGTGGCAACGGTCTGGAATGGGATGGGCAAGCCGTACTCGCGACATTCTCTGCGCTACGGTGGCCAGGTGCTCAGGTTTTTATTCTGTTTTTTTCGTTTCCCCACCTCGTGATAGCGTAGCCTAATCTTGACGAGCACCCAACCAAACAAGAGAACGCGACTGTCTGATGATGTCAGTCGAGGAACTGTTACGGTGTGAGTGTATGGTTGAACGTCGCACACAGATAAGATGTCAATGGCCACCAGGGAAGCAGGTTATTGGGAAAATTATTTACCATTTAACAATTGTGACAAAAGTTGATGAAAATCACGTCATCTTTTAAAATTAAATTGCCTTGTACAGAATTCTCTACAAAAACTGAAAAAGTTTTAATATTTAAGGAATTCCCCAAAAAAAAAATCACATTCAACCACACCAATTTTGATTTAAATCGAAAAAGAACAATATAGACCGGAAGAGTGTCGTCTCGCGATCTACTCAAGAGGGCTCTGGTGTGGAGTTAACCACCTGGACCTGGTATACCCCATCGATACTGGAAGCTTCACCTCACCTACAACCCCCCCAAATGTCCCAATGTGGTCGTATCGATTCGGAGGGTTAAGAATAAGCGGATAACTATAAATTATCAATAAGCGCTAAATGTCGTGAGAATAGGTCGTAAATTTGGGTACGCCTCGACATCGCCCGGCGGTTTTGTCGTCGTAGTCTGCAGGGCCCGCCCATTCGTCTGGCGCGGTTCGTTCTGAGCGTTGGTAACAGGGTGGTGGTTGGTGGTTTTTGTGTCGATGACGACGACATCGCGCCGATTCACGCTTTGTTTGAGAAGCCGACGAGCTTCGAGCTTCGAGCAGCAAATTATGAACCACCGTCCATTACCCGGGGGTCCAGCATCCCTTTTTCCACATTGAGGAAGGTTTCGTTAACGCTTTCTTTTGCGTTCGTTTCGTTTGTCACAAGACAAGAGCTGTTTTTTTTTGTGTGTTTGTAGCAAAATTTATTATACGCACACAGCTGGAACACACCGAGCTGGATGGGGGGAGAGGGATAAGAAAAAAAAACTCGCTTTGCATTTTCGATGTACGAAATTAAGCAAACGGTGACAGCAATAACAAAAAAACTATTAGAAACCAGTGAACATAAACGAATATTGTCCAAGGGGACTTCTTCCAACCGGACCATTAAAAGCCACGTCGTTATGGTTGGAAGTAAAAGTTTTCCTGGAATCAATTTGTTCATTTCACAGGAAACCGAGCAGAATTAAAAAGGGAACAGCGTTGATTTCGCTAAAAGGACCTCCCGGTGTGTCCCAGAGAACTCGTGGAACCGTATTTTAATCACATCCTCTGTGCGTGATTTGAGATAACGAACATTGCAATATGCAACATTGTAGGGGTGACCAGCAGTAAATGATTTAAATGCCATTTGGATCACATGAACTTTTTACACAATTTTATGACCAGACGCGTAGAACATGGGCTGGGAATGTGCTTTAGTTTTTCATTCACAAAACTCCAAACCTTCTCACGACTCACCACCAATTCTTACAAGAAACATTTATGTGTTTTCAGTGCTTTTTTTTGTTGTTGTTTGAGTCGTTTCCTTTGGCAGCTACCTTCAATTCCGATAAAATAAAGATTGTGTTCCCATATCGGTAGTGCTGCCACCTCCGCACGTGCTCTAAAGGAACCGTGCGCGTGTTGTCGAAAAGAACTTTTATTGCCCTTTTTGATTTGATTTCTTTCCACTCGCTCGCGGGTTCGCTTTTTTCCGATTTATGGGCGGTGGCGGAATGGTGATTTCGTTTCATTCACCTCGCGAACGGGAACGATGAGAAACGACACACACACACAGAAGAAACATCTAAATTCTGTTGTTGGGT
>AXCM01005550.1:0-17491 GCA_000473375.1 Anopheles culicifacies | reverse complement strand
TATTTATTATTTTCATGTAAAACAGTAAACATTATCGCTATTTTTTTCATATTAATAACTTTCATCTTTTTTTTTTGTTTTTCGTTTTTCGTTTTATGTGTTCCGTTGTGTTAATTCGTATGCTAAACGAATGTGCGTCTGTGTGTGGTATATGTTTTCATTTGTTTACACTGCCATTTTGTGTGTGTGTTTTACATACATCCTTTGTACGCTTCACACTCAATCTTCTGCTTCATACACGCACACACGCGCCATTTTGACAATTACCCCTGCGCCTTTTGCACACCTCACAATCCATCCGTATCGACGATCGTTCATCAGTCGATCACCGACCTCACCAACATCCTGGAACGACGAAGAAAGCCGTCCCATCAGCCCGATCAGCTCGGTACAGATGGGTGGCAAGATGCCAACCGGAAGCAATGCCGTTGGGGGTAGCTTTCTCGATGGTCCAGTCGCTTCGACCAGTGCCGACAGTGCCGCATCACAACCACAGTCGAACGCATTTGCAAAAACCCCTTCGTTCGACATGCAGTCAACTGCCGGTGCGCAACAATCGCAACAGACGCACCCCCCGCACATGCACCTCCATCATCACCATCATCCGAGCGGGTTGCTCGTGACCGCACTGGACGGACCGGATGCGATGGGTACGGACGATACGGCCAGCTACAAGGGCGGACACACTGGCAATAACGATCACAATGAGAGCGAGCAGCAGCAACAGCAGCACCACGCAGGTGGCGGACAGTTCGGTGCTGGAAATGGAGGTGAAACCGAAACGAAATCTATTTCCAGCTTCAAATCCATTGGATCAACCACCGACAGGTACTGTATAACTCCACACACACACGCACACTGGCTGGATGTTTCCTCAAACGCGCTCGAAACTCCCAGTACGGTGTTCAACTTTCCATCCTTCATGCTTTCGCTTTTGCATCACACGAATAGTTAGGAATGTTTTTTATCGCATGCTTTTTATGATGTGCGTTGCTCTATTGTCTTTCGCTGCTAACGAGGACGGAAAGTAGTCTCTTTCGATTCTAACGTTGCTGTGACGTATTTCCTGTACGCTATCGTTTTGTTCGCTTATTTCCAGCAGGACGAGCACGTTCCCGAAGCTGCAACCGTCGCATGCAGCGACATCGATTTCGGGTGAACCCGGCGGACAGGAACCGATACTGCCAGCCGTGCTGGAGTTCCCGGAACAGAACCAGGAACCGTTCCTGCAATCCGTCATCAGTGAGCTGGACGTTAATTCACCAAACTTCAAGCTCGCACCGGTCTACACACTTTACCTGTGCGCCAGGTACCGTGCCTCGACGCATTACCGTCCCGACCTGCAGCCGACGGAGCGGGCCCACAAGCTGACCGTCTTTCTGCATCACGTTGCCAATCTGATCCAGAACGTTGTCCAGGAGCAGTACACCGATGCCAAAATTCTGTCCTTCTGGATGGCAAACAGTTCCGAGTTTCTGCACTTTCTCAAATCCGACCGTCACATTTCGGCGTTCAGCGTGCAGGCCCAGGAAGTGCTGGCGGAAAGCGTACAGACGGCGTTCCGCAATCTCGTATCGATATTTCACGTTGAGCTGTCCCAGACGCTGAATCAGTTCCTGTCGGAAAACATCGATCACGACTCGGCCGCCGGGCTGGTACTGTCCGTGCTTGGTTCGGCGATGGCGTTGCTACGTCGGTGCCGCGTCAATGCTGCACTCACTATACAACTGTTTTCGCAGCTATTCCACTACATCAACGTCGTGTGCTTTAACAAGGTAATAAGTTTGAACAGGTGGCAGGAAACATTAGACTCCCGGATCACCCGGTCGAGGTTAAATTGCCGCTGAAGTTACACGAATCGTCGATAATACTGAGCTCGTTTCCTTTACGTTGTTCTCTTCCTTTTAGTTCGTCACTACTTCACACATGTGCACCAGTGCATGGGGAAAGGCCTTAAGTGAGCGATTGTCGCTCCTGGAACTGTGGGCAGAAAAGCAAGGTCTAGAGTTGGCGGCCGATTGTCATCTGGCGAAAATAAATCAGTGTGCCCAATTCCTGCAAGCTCCCAAAACATCCGTATCTGACGTACAGCAGTTGGCGTGTTCGTGTTTCCGCTTGAACTCGCTTCAGATGGCGGCACTACTGTCGCAGGAAACGATTCCTCGCAATCTGATTGATACAGCGGTACGGATGGCTGAATCCGTTGCCGACGAGCTTAGCCGTGCCGATGGACGTGAGATACGGCTTGAAGAATCACCGGAATTGCCGCTTGCACTGCTACTCCCAGACGATGGTTTTAGCTGTGACGTCGTACGGGGCATTCCGGCCGGTTTGGTAGACTTCCTGAATCCGTTCCAAATGGCCGGTTGGTGCCGGTTAGCGTCGCAACCGACCAGCATCGGCCTGTGGACGGTGTACATGCACCAGTTCAATCATGGCCGTTCGCCGAGCGTTATGTCGAGCAAGTTACCACAGCCGGAAGTGCAGATTATCAAGCTGCACAAGAATGCCAACGGCATGGGGCTTTCGATTGTGGCGGCGAAGGGTGCCGGACAGGAACGGCTCGGTATCTACATCAAGTCGGTAGTTGGCGGTGGTGCGGCCGATTTGGACGGACGACTGCAGGCAGGCGATCAGCTGCTGGAGGTGGACGGTCAGAGTTTGATCGGTATCACACAAGAGCGCGCAGCAGATCATTTGGTGCGTACCGGACCAATCGTAACGCTGAAAGTAGCCAAGCAAGGTGCCATCTATCATGGATTAGCAACTCTTCTCCAGCAGCCAAGTCCCGTCATTCAGCGAGGTAGGTTTTTAACGGCTCCGTGTCAAGTAAATCTTGTAGTCTCGTCTAGAACTAAAAAAGCTACTGTTAGTCTTATAATAATTATCATCCATAAGGTATGCTCTCTTATCGCTTGAAAAATGTTTTTCCCTTCTACTACTCTTTATCTTGCTGCTCTGGATTGAATTCTGGGTATTTCACACGGGATGCGTGTTGATGCAACGAACGTATGTGTGTGTATATATATATTGAACACCAATTGTTCACAAAAATGCATTGCATGATTTATCTTAAAAACAACAAAAGAGATGGAAAACGAATTTAACTGTAATGTGTACGATAACGATGGCAATCATCGCTATCATTTCGGACGTTCGAACGAAAGCCTCAATTTCTATGGATCCGGTGGTGGCAGTCATCAATCGCGGCGTGGATCGCTCCGACGTCCCCTGTCCTCGGTGATGATGAACCACACCTACTCCACGCCATACTTGACGCAAAACGATGCCGCGTACCGGCGTATGTCCAATCCGGACATTAGCCAGCGCCGTTACAGCTTATCGCTTTCGCACGAAGACATTTTGTCGAACGATCAGCTACAGCAGATCCATTTCGATCCACGCTATCGGGATTGCCGATCGAGCAACAGTCTGAATAGTATCTACTACAATCAACAACGCACCAGAAGCAATAGCCTAAACAGTATTGGCCGTATCGGTACCATCATGAAGCCGGTGCGGTACGACACGCCGCCCTCGATCTACGTCGAGGATTACGATTCGCGCAGTAATAGCCATAGTAGCCGGGAGATGATAAAAATTGAAGAAACCGCCGAACCGGAAACGCCTGTCGTCGAGGAGCGAAGACCGTCGTGCGTGTTTGAGATCCGAATTGAAGCACCGTCGACCGAGTCGAACCTTTCCTTTGTGGCGGACGTTAATCTTGACGACATACCGTTCATCGACGAGGACGACGCGGACGAGGAGGAGGCACCGGGCTCGAGGAGCCGTGGTACGGGCGACAGTGGTACAAATGTGTCCACCCAAACCACACCCGCCGTGGTAGTTAATTCACCGTCAACGGTTACCATTAGCGATGCGGCTGGAGGTGGTGCGCCCAACCACAATTACAACAGCAATATCGGTACGACCGGCGGCGGCAATCTACCCAGCATTATGATCAACACGGCGAGCAGGCGAGGTAGCAATGCATCGTGTCGTAAGACGGTTAGTTTCGACATAATTAACGATCATCATCCTTACGATGATAGTGACGAGGAGGAAAGAGCGAAAGGGAAACCGTACAATGGACAAGGCAATGTCGAGAATGTGGCGTCGGACGTGAATAGTGATACGTTTTCTACTGCTGTGCCATTAACTTCGAGGGTATCAAATCGGTTGAATAACAACCAAATTGTTGTAGACAATAGTGGAACATCTTACGCGGTTCGCAGCGAAACTTCCGCAATCCAATCCACCTATCCGGCCAATCAGACTCTAAGCGGTGGCATGTTCAGTGCGCAAGGATCGCACGGTGGCATTACCTGTGACATGGAGAGTAACAATAACGGACAACATGGTGGTGGTGATGATCCGCCAAAATCGATAGCCAACGCTGGAGAACCGAGAGCGCAGGAACGACCAATTGACACAATTAGGGAATACGTTGTTCGCCACTTCAGCGGGACGGCGAATGTCAATGTCAATAATAACTACTATTGCAGCAATACTACCGTCGATAGGCGACAACGAAACATTCAATTAGATAGTGAGGAAACACGTAGCATCGTATGTCCGCAGGACGCATTGAAAGGAGCGATGCCGGTAGATAACCGTATGGGAACGCATTTTGTAACCGATAGCAATAACGCACCGAGTGCCACGTTGGATAACGATCACTGTAATCTATTGAGAAACATTCAATTGCTCAAAGCCGACGGCGCGTTCGTTGGGGCGGCGCACAGCGGTGACAGCGGCAGCGGCACCAACGACCCACATCAGCGTCAACACCATCATCTGCACCCGGGGCAAGGTGGTGCGAAAGGTACGGCGAGACAGCTTGTTCATTTCTTTCGAAACATGCTACGTTAGGCGCGGGATGATGATCCCGTTTTGTTTTATGCGGGGGGTGACCTCCAAAGCTCCTGCTTTCTCAGTTTCCCGCACGAATCTCGAACATGCTCAGTTCTTGGGAGGCAGTGTCCGTTTACACCTGGCGGGTATCGTTCTTTTGCGCGTCGTGTTGCTCTTGTTTCTCTGAACCTTTTTTCTTCAGTTGAACAGATAAAGCGTAACTCTGTCTACATTCGCACCGTACGTCCGTGATATAGAACAGAGGATGCACGAAGGCGGGTCCTTCTTTACTGCTTTGCCTAAGTAAGTGAGTCACCAAATGGTATCGTGACGTGGCGGCAGTGACTGTTTAACACGATACTATTTGCTTTTAACCATTCGTTTTGCACCCATTGTTAAATATTCTCAGTTTGCATCAACTTTCCTTTATTCCTATTCCGAATTACTTATTTCCGTGTATTTGTCGTTCCTTATACTTCTCTTGGAAACTTGGTTTATTCTCTTTTAATCGATATCTAATCATGTCCGTTGTTCTATTCATGTTGCGTTGTGTATGATGAGCTAAACGAAAAAAATGCATTCATGTTTAAATACTCCAATTGACATCATGGTGCATAACAACGCAAGTTTGTCACAGTTTCTTGCATTATCACGCCTTGCGCTACACTTGCATTTATTTTTGTTGCATGCTGTGTTTTTGAATATTCCGACTAAGACCGTTATGACATGCATCTCACATTATAACGCATTGGCCTTTTACCGAATCAATCTCCATAATTACGCGTGATATGTGCTAATGGCACATGGACATGTTTGATGAGGACATCGCCTACACCTGGATCAATCCTTGCTGCCAGTACCATCACGAATGGTGCATGTATAATTTTATTGCGTTCTGTAATCCATCACCCAAGGGACCCAATCAAGTTGCCGTACACTGTATTAATGTCTATTAAGCCTCGAATGTATATCCCTTTTGTTACCGCAAACACATGGATTACCTCCGCTGTATTCCCCTTCTCGTCTGAATCCGAGAATATGTATTAAATTCTATCTATGTATTATGTATGTTTCTCTTGACCTTCCACTGCTCTTACACACACTCACATACACAAACACACACATACAAGTGATACGTCCGTCCCTTTTTGAGGATAAAAATTTGCATCATACACCTGTCTGCCACCCATACAGCATAATTCACTCAACTCCACTCCTAACTTTTTCAGTAAGCATTCCATCCCCAAGCATGTCACAAGCGGTGTATGATTCGTCTCCGTACAGTGACAACTCACCTACAGTGGCGGATACTTGTCAGCCAGAAGAAACGGTAAAATTTGGCCATGGAAAGGTGAAGGCGCTCGCAAAGTTTTACAATTCTTTAAAGGACACAAACAACAATGTCATAAAATATTCAAAACCTCGCGGAGGTTCTAACCCACCAAGACAACAACAGTCACAAAGGAAGGAATGCGCACAGCTATCAAGTACATCAGCAAGAAGCCCCACCACGAATCGCTTATCAACCGATGAAGAGCAACAAATTGTGAATCAATTAAAGTTATGGAGCGAATTCGGTTCCGATGGTGAAGAGTTGGCCCTGTCCCAAATGGATGTGTCACTCAAGCGTTCCCAATCCTACGACACATCGCTAAACGGCTCCATTTGCGCTGAACCTGATAAAGCCGCCAGTTGCCGCAATTCGTATGATCGGTTAGACAGTGGAAAAATATCACACGATATCAAACGCTCACCGAACCTAAACCACCTACATCCAGCTCATCATGGGCTTCATCCACATACGCTTCCCACCGGATTTCTACTGCGAAAGATTAAAATGTGTAGCCCGAGCTGTAAAAATATCGAAAACCAAAAGGTGACACTAAACTTCCTGTACGGCCGCAGCAGTGCGCCGGAGTACGAGCATCGCAGCAGCTGCCCGGACCTGAGCAACGTGCGCCAAACGCCACGACAGTTGAAGAAACAGCACAACATTCTACGGCTGCTGAAACAAATCAACAATAAGCTGAGCGACGCTTCCGACGGCGAAGATACGCCCGCGAACGATGAAGAGAGTTGACCGGAATGTAAATTGAAGCACCTTTTCCAAACCATTTACTTCCACATCTTTTGCTGGCTTTTGGACAACGCGAGCATCACCAACTTATCAATTGAGCAAACATGCAATATGCCGCTTCACATTTACTTAACAAAAAACATACTTTTTACGTACTCAGAACGCATTCGCATCGTAGTTACGTATCGATTGACCGTTGAGTATTATACTATCCGCGTAAACGGGACTAGGCGACGCACAACCTGTTGTTATACAGTACAGTACAGTTCGTTGTTGTGTGTTGGTACTTTGAGTAATTACATTTTAATATTTTCAGTTATTTCGATCTTTAACGTATTGTACCTTCAGTTTTTGTCCATTCACTCCACGTCACGGATAAAAGCTGATAACTGAATAGCTTTACTTAATGCATCGCATTTGTAGATTTTGTGTTTGGTTGTTGAAGTAATTATATTATATTACCTGTTAATTATTTATATTTCCAATTTTAATACATTGCCTCGAATTTATCTTCGAAGTTATACTTCCAACATGATGTATTCTGTTGCATGCCTTAATTTGAAGCTTGAACAAACAAACAAAAAAGTATATTTATGAAAATAAGAATTGTCAAACACGTGTACACTGCACATCACGTTTATTACATAGTTTTGTTTATTTAAGTTCAGTTTTATCTACTCGCAACGCTTGTACTAACCGGCAACTATTCTATTATTCATTTCATCAGGCGGACGAAGAATGTCCGAACGGGACATGACCCGTGTCGGCACAAGCAGCGGCGATATTAGCAAGCCCCCAGTACCCTCAACAGCAGCCGGACAGCAGTTATTAAATAGTAAATCCGTTCCAGCATTGCACCATGTAGGCAATATTGGTAAGCATCGAGAAGCAAGCAATGTGTTATGGTTCGTTTCTTTATAATTGCCCTGTTTTGTCTCGTTAGGAGCTTCAGCTAATAAATCCCGTAGCATACATAACCTTGCCGGTGGTGGTGTTGGAGGAGGAAGTGCAGGAACGATCGGTACGTCGGGAACCAGTCAAGATCAAGGATTCTATCAAAACCTCAGTGTGTATAGAGCCCAGAACCAGAGTCATCCAAATCTTGGTGAACGGTACGTAATGCTTGGTGAGTCTGCATAGTGAGCAGTGTTAATTAATGCATCTCTCTTTGTCCTCAATTGTAGCCCACCTATGCCTCTTCAGACATCGCTCAATTCCCCCGGAGCTTCTAGCACAGTTCATCAGCAACAGCAAATGTTGCAACATCAACACCAACAACAGCTCCAGCAGCAGCAGCAGCACCAACAGCACCCGATTCTGAACCGTCCAGCGTCTGCCTATTTTAATAGCAATAATAGCGGTAACAGTACCAATCCTAGCAATTTGTTACTGACAACACAGAACACCATGTCTTACACGATGCCTAACCAGCAGCAGCCTAATAATAGTAATAACGGTAATCTAGCAAACATATCGCAACAGCAACAACAGCAGGGTAACATGAACACGATGAACAACCGGCTAGCATCGACGATGGGTGGTAAGCAGCAAGCCGTACTTCCGGGCGGTGCAGGTAACAATGGCAACGTGAACGGGTTTATGCGCGATGCCCAGGCACAGCAGAGTCTTCGCATGAATCAAATGATGGCACCGTCGATGCCGAACATTGCCCACTCGGTAGCGGGCAGTGGCTATCCGGCGCCGGGCGTTATCTCCGCCAGCCAGAGCATGCAGAACGTTAACGTCATTCCCGGTGGTCCGGGAAGTCCGGCCGGTGGTTACAACTATCACGGCAGCGCGAATGGAAGTCCAATGCTTTCGCCTCAAATGTATCCTCACGATGGTCAACAACAGCTTGGCCCGCAGCATCATTCGTCTCTGCTGCGTGGTCAGGCGAAGTTGGCCGAAATGAACGAACTTATCAAACGTCGCCAGCAGCAGCAGCAACAACCGGTATCGTACAATACTGCTACGACGAACAAACCTCCCCAACAGCAGCCACAACAAGGACCAAACGCAACAATGCCTCCTTCAACGGCTCCGAAACCCATGCGTGCCCAGGATGATCAGCCTCCTCTGCCACCTGCATCAACACACCCGATGTTCAAACCCGGCAGTGGTGGTCCGGCACAACTCAACAACAACGCTTACAGTAGCGCCGATCCTCCGAAGGTAGGATTTTATCCAACAATGCCGTCGCAAAGCAAAAACCTTCCCCAAGCTGGCAGTAGTCCCTGGGAACGGGAAGAGAAGGAGAAGGAAAGTGAACTACGTCGGGAGCATGTACGTGCCTGGCGGGATCAGCAGATTGTAGAACTACAGTCGCTACCACAGCGTACTCCCAAGCAGGAGGAACAGCTGCGGACACTCATACTTGAGCGTGATTTCGAACGTCGTGCGATGGAGGAAGATCAAGACTACGACAATGATATGCCACCTTACGGTGCGAAGGAGCACGGCAATGTGCAGGAGGTAGTCCGCTTAACTCAACCAAACGCTGGATCGCTCACTGCGCCCATGACAAAGTTGAAGCAGGTTGATATCAAAACACCAGCGGCCGACACACTCTCGATCACTTCAAGCGAGCAGAGTGTGCCGTCTGTGTCGACGGCAATTGCTAATTTCCAGCAACAGCAGCAGCAGCAGCAACAAGCGGGTGGTAGTGGCGCACCGCCTTTAATTCAACCCAAAAGCATTCTTAAACACAACAACAATAGCAGCACGCCATCGTCTCCATCTAAAGGTGCCGCAAAGACGGCCAGCTTTGCGCACGACGGAAACAATCCGGCGGCACGGGCGCAGCTTAATCTCAGCGAAATAACGGCCAACAATACGAATGCGAACCAGATGATGTCTCAGATGGTGCACGATATGAACCAGATGAATCTGTCCTCCAGCATGCCCGGTGCGACACCATCCGCCGTAATGATGGGTGAGGATCGGGAAAACAGTGAATACGGTCATCCGATGACTCACGAACAGCAAACACTACTGAACGGTGGAGGAGGAATGAACCCTTACATGCTCGGAGGGGATGCTAATAATGGTAATGGCGGTGTTCCACCGCCTCCACCACCGGAACGGAACAGCTCGTATGTGATCATGTCACAGCAGCAGCAGAAACTGCGTACAAGCACTGCTCCCACGAAACTCTCCTTCAGCGGTCCAACCACCAGCAGTCCCGCGTTGGATCTGCAACAACAGCAACAGAATGCTATGAACAACAATGTCAATACAATGGGCGGACGGTACAGTAATAATAACCTGCTTATGACAGCACCGAACAACGGACAGCTAAATAACAATCAATCTACGCCCATGGGTGGTGCCAACAGTGTAACAGCAGGAAACGCTTCATTGTTAAGCAACAGCTACAAGGACAATAAACGAGTGTCGTTCCACGATGAGGATGCCGGTAACAATAACACACCAATGATGGCTCCAGGGCCCGCTGGTTACACGCAGGCCGGACACTTGATAGGTGGTACGATTGGCAACGAAACGACCGGTGGAAGCGGAGAGTTAGGAACAATCCTGGAACGACCAGATCCAGACGTAAGTGTACACAGGATGGCTAGAGACGCGACCAAAAGATGGCGCCACTAGTCACAATCGAGCTTGAACCAAAGCTTAATCTCGGTGCTTTTTCATTTTCCACAGCGTTTTATCGATGAAACCATGCCGGCAATGTTGCACACACCCACCACCCCGGATGGCGAAAACTGGAACATGCAAATTCAAGCCACACCAGGTGTAATTGGTGCGCAGGAAGTTTATCGGTAAGATCCACGGAAGATACCTTGGAGCTTGGGAGAAGAATAAATATTAATACCCTTTGGTGAATGTTTTCCCCTCAACAGTGACCCACGGACGCGTCGACTGGCTGAACAACAGCAAAAACAGAAATCCGAAGCCGTACCCGAGAAGCTGTCGTTCAAGGAGAAGATGAAAATGTTTGCACTGGAATCGGGCGAGAATAATACACCGAAGGATAAGCTAAAAATATCCCGCGCCCAACGGGACATCGATGCCGTTCATTAGGCGAACCACGGTGGATGATCGTTTCTGTGCATTTGCTTTAGCTTTGTATGCATTTCCTCCGCAAAACTCGTCGGCTGTACGTCGAAGTAGATCGTACACAATGCGAGGTTTTGCTTGCGAGTGCTTTTGGTTTTTACTCCATTTTGTTTTATCCCATACAAACATCGGTTTAATCGTAGATAGATCAAATCTTCTAGATCATGTTACAGAGTTGTAAAAAAGGGAAGATATCATACAGGATAGAAACGTAGTAACAGATAAATAGCTTGTACACGAAGCGTTTCGCAATCGAAACCCCCTGAAAGCTAAAGGAGAAAGATGATAACAATAAGGATCAAACAACATAGATGATCGTTACGCAAGATGATACTTGAACCCAATGGACCAAGATGATACTAACAGAAAAGCTTTTAAGAATCAGCTTAGAGAAATGTTTCTGTTTTTTTATATACATACATATCTATATGTATACCGGATGAAGACAACCATAGTCAGCTAGTGAGAAGTTATATTTATCTAAACAAAACAGAAAAAGAAGCGAAAAAACAGTAATAGGATGAAGCAGTCGAAGCAAAAGTCAATGAATCGGAACTGTTAAAAGTTGAAGTTATCTTTTAAGCAAACCCCCTTAGAAGTACATACGGTTGGAACGCTCTCCGATCGATGAAGGTTTTAATAATATTATCCCACGACGGGTGTCCTCTTTGTAGTGTATCCCTGCAAGTTTCAAACAACCTCTAGAATGGAATGCGCTAGGCTGGAGCATCCGTACGCAGGTTGACGGAAAGGTCAATTTAATTAGTTCATCTAACGCACCCATTCGTAGCCTTCCCCTTACGTGATAATGTGTGCAAAACAGTAGTAGGAGAAAGGGTTTTAAAGGAACTCTAGAGAGAAACAAACCGAAACAACAACTAACATTTGATAGAAAACATACGGTGGTGACTATTGTTAACATTTACGACAGAGTTTACACTTACTCGCACCTGCAACAATTGTACTCTGGTACCGGTTTTTCGAAACACAAGATACCTATTAGTATTAATCCTCTGTTTTGCATCAACAAAAACAAAAAAAAAAACGTACACCAACTAAACAAACACGGGTCCACGACTTTTTTATGACGCACGTAAGTGATTTATTTCGTGTTGCGCGTTGCGCCACGAGAGTGGCTCTCGGTATGCGGATTGGTAGATTGAGCAATTATTGCAAGTCAATGCATTATCCCCCCCGCCCGTACCCCGAGCGCAGCATCGCGAAGCGGATGGGTTTTAGTAGTGTCCGTAGTAGCGGGAAATCACCAATACGATAGGAAAGTGATTTTATTTGTTAAACATATTTTTATAACGCAAATCGAGCGAGAGACTATTGAGGAATTTCCAGCATTTTTCGATACATTTAAGAAAGAATTTACCTCTTTATCGAACACCGGATTGAACCGATTTCTAGCACATATTTTTATCCTGCAATCCTAGCCGTACGCTAACGGAAGCGACCAACACACACATACCTAGAAACCGTTTGTAAAGATTTGCTAGTAGAGAAGTGTGGGAAAGGTAGTATGACAGTGACATTAACATACCGAACGCACGAGCACGAGTGTGGAAATGAGCTGTGTGTGCCGAAAGGGATTGTACAATGGAACTCTCGTGCGCGGAATTGTAAAGGAGTATTAATGGTGAAATGTTAGCTCTAGCAGTAGTAGTATTATAAACATGAGCAATGCCGATTTTAACCGATAGCGCTACGTTACAACAGTGTGTATGCGTAGTGCCATGTGTAACCGTGTGCAAAGAAGATATGCGATACACTAAACAAAACAAAACAGGCAGCGGGGTGTGTAGAAACGTTACAAATATACTCGATAATTACTATTTTCAAACTCTTAAGAAAATATAAAAACAAGCAGCTATGTAAATGTTAGTAAAACAGTTGAGATAAAATTGCAACCAATGAAATATTTGCTCGTATGGCGGGTCGTCCCTTACCATTGCATATCGATGACATGTATGCTTATGTTATTTAGTTTTGTAGCAATTGCTTATTATTATCACGCTAAATTGAGTCCATTTCAAGGTTTCATAATTGACCCACTTAGTTCTATTTGCGACATGTTTTGCACGTTTCGCTTTCATCTGTTTCATCGCGAAGGACGTCTACAACCATTCATTGTAGCTCTACAGCTCTTTTTGTTCCATTTTTTTCGAAATCATATGGCACCCAATAATGTCTCCGTCACAGTGGAAAAAAAACAACCTATCATTATTCCGGCCCGTGAAACACTCATCTCATCGAACCGGTAATGTGCGTTTGCTTCCGTTTAAGCATGGTGGCATTCGATACACTTCACGGCTTGCGTAATGTTGCTTCACGCAGTGCCAGGGGCTCCGGTCTCTTTCATCACCTCACGGTACGGTACGAAATGAGACGGATCAAAATGACCGACCCGGCCGCGATTGTCGTAGCCGACAGCAGAGAGTGTACGGGGACGTGGATCTGGCCATCCACGTACACACGCACACACAGAGCGAGCGTACTGGAGCGAATGTGTGCAGCTGAACGTGAGTAATTCGTTTAGCAAATTATTTTACATTTCATGCTCCATTTACGCTTTACGATCGGTCCGGTTATGAGGCGGTGGTATTTAAAGTCTCTCGCCACCCTATCTTATGTGTCGCCGTTTAGCCAAACCGAACCAATAAACCCACATCTTTGTGCGGGAATGTGGTATATAAGCGGTATAGTCGGCGGATGTCCTTACGAGGTACGAGCGAGTTAAATCAAATCATTCAACCGACTGCGTACAAAAACTATAGCAAAGTTGTGTTATCAAAGACAAAAATAATGCAAATGTATAGAAAAGGGTAATTGAATTCTATTCATTATACGCATTTGGACGGCTTCTTCAATAGCAAAACGGACGGTGTAGCGGTTTTAAATGTCGTTTTGTGGGAAATAAATTAAATTCAACCTCAATACACCCTGTCAACTTATTTTGACACCGGCCCCATGGTGCGTAAATTTAGCATCGGATATACTAGAACCAAACGAAACGAAACAACGCTAATGTGGCCCCGAAAACACACTCCCCCCCACAAAGCGATATTGTGCGTTCGTGTGCGCGTACCGGGATATCGCTCCAGCGTACCGTGTGACATGTTTTAATTTTCAAAAGCCATCAATGCAAATAGACAACCATGCGGCGGTACCGAATTTACATAAAAAGGGACATTGAACCAGATAGAATGGTATTATGCATCGCGCGCATGATGAAACAGACTTAATGCATGATTCGTATTGTCCGAAGGTTTTTTGACAGGAAGAAATAACAAAAAAGCAAAAAGGAGGAAGTGCAAAACCAGACAGTGAAACTTGACATGTGGCCAGTAATTTATTCACAACGCAACCGGGTACGTGTCAATGGCAATTTAATTCCCATAACCAAAAAAATAAAACCGACTCTCCTGGAGGGGGAGACGGAGTGGTGCATTTAAAAAAATTATTTTCAATCCCTCTGACTGCATTTTGTCGTTTGAGCGAATTCTGTTGTTTTTTTTTACTAGAAGCACTTTTCACATTGACCTACATGTGAGTTTTCCGCTTGCGCGAGCTTATGCGGGGACGGTACGCCCTCATCGGGTGGAATGGTAAACAGCCATAAATAAATCCATCCATCGATGCACTCGATGCATTTATCATGCAAAGGCATCAAGTGTGAGGCAATATGTTGTAATATATTTATTTGATTTTACTCTTTCTAGCGCTTTCCGCGCTGTGATGGTGGAGCGGGTGGGTCACCGAAACGAATTGGTCGTTGCCTGTCATTGCCTTTTTTTGACGGGTTCGTGCATTCAGTCAATCAATTATCGCGCCCCAGATGGAGATTGATCCATTACTGTGAAGATACACTGGAAGCCCGCAGGCCATCATCGTGCATTGCTGGAACGCGATATTACAGGTATGATTGACATTATTTTTTAAATTTTACTAAAAAGGCACTGCTCTGCTAACGGGGTAGGCTCCTTTGGCGGTCCTATAGGCCCTCCTACCCAACTCCTATTCCGTCACGTCCTTGTCGTGCATATCCAAGCTTGGGTACACGGGTTATTCCCAACTCCTCGGGCAGATGGCGGAACATGGCTAAACGGGAGGGGGGTGGGCAGAACGTTCTATCGGACTGCCTGAACGTCGAGGGAGTAACCAGACGAAAAACTTAACTGCCACGAGGCCCTCCAGAGGTACTTGGGGGCTTGAGCGCAGGGCCAGTCACCCTGCCTCAAGCAACCAACTGACTCCGAAAAGCAGTAACAAGAATGCGATACCCGGATTTAATGATGACTGACCCCTGCATCGTCCCCACAAAAGCATTCTAATGGGCTCATAGAACGTACGCACTCTCTACAGATCCGGAGCTTTGCAATCTGGTGGTAGGAATTATCAAGTTTGCGCGTCGGGACATCCACAAAGTCACGTGGGTGTCCCCGGATGGAGCCACTACCAACCAGATAGACCACGTGTTGGAAAGCTGCCGAAGACAGTCGAGCCTGTTGAACGTCAGAACGTATCGAGGGGCCAAAATCAACTTTGATCACGCCAACCTACAAGGCTACAAGGCGCTACAACCGCTTCGAGGTCTTGGCCTGCTGCAACATTCCTCGATACCGCTCGCGGTCTAGCGCCGTCGTCTGCCAATCCGTTATCCCGGCCGTTCTGTCGGACGCATCCAAACCATCACTCCATCTAAGTTTGGCCCTTCCAAGCCTCATCTATCCATGTGAACGACCTTAAAGGACTTTACGGACTGGGTCGTCCAGTGTCATACTCATGACGTGACCAGACCGCCGGATCATCATACACCTCTTGGAGCTCGTCATTTTAGCGACTCCTTCCAGACATACGCGGCCAAAGATCCTTCTGAGGATCTTCCTCTCGAAGAGGCTAAGAGGGTTTCGTCAGTTTTGGACAAAGTCCATGTCTCAGAGGCGTATGTGAGTACTGGGACTATGAATGTTCTGTATAGTCCCAGCTTCGTCCGTCGCGACAGGTATTTAGAGAGGAGAAGTTTCCTTAGGCTGTAGTATGACCGGTTGGCGGTCAGCACCCTTGCGTGTACCTCAACATCAATGTTTTGGTCGGTGCTGACCTTTGACCCCACATTGGTGAAGTTTTGGACGACTTCAAAAGTGTGGTCACCTATCTGTATACCACCCTTGTTTTCGCCTCGTTAATCTCCTACCCGAGGCTTAGTGGCGCTCGCAAGATCCTTTGGTAGGGATAAGACATAGGAGAGCCTCAAACCAATGATGTCTGTATCATCAGCGTATGCCAGGATCTGGATTGACTTATAGAAGATGGTCCGCGGAGTTTCCACCTCCGAGGCACGGATGGCTCTCTCTAGCGCCAGATTGAAAAGAAAACAGGAAAGCCCATCTCTCTGGGGCAGAGCCTTGAAAGTTGGCCATTGTCATTCTTACAAGCCTGGAAACCTTTTGGCCGGGATTCCAAAAGAGCTCATTGCGTCGTAGAGTTTAATCCTGGCTATGCTATCGTATGCGACTTTAAAATTAATGAAGCGATGGTAGGAGTGGAGCTGCTGCTCCGCCATTCTCATTTAAATGATAATTATTTTCACGCACCGCACCTCGTTGCCTCACTAATGAATGAGAAAACAAAACCCCCTTCTAGCTAGCTGATGACTATTCAAAAAAGGGGTGTGGGCCCTGCTATCGGGGTCTGTCTGTGGCCGCTAGAGAAGGCCACGTTGGCACCGGATATACCGAGCTCTGGTATTCATTATTTATTAGATGGAAATGAATGTTCGTATTCGTAGTTGTTTTGGGGGAAATGTTAAATGTTACCCCCCGTTGTATATCAACTACCAGTTTGGGGTTTAAAAAAAAAACGCCTTCTAACGAGACTAGGAAATAGAACAAAACACGAACCAACATTAACATAAGGTCATTGCCAAATTACTGTCGGTATGCAATTAGACGAGCGTCATATCAAGAGATTCAGTTACAATCCACCAAAGTCAGACTGGGACAGACTGTCGTTACCTGTGAGTAATCATCTGGAACACAATAAAAATACCCTTATTCTACATCAGACACCCCTTTCACGGGTTTTTTTTCCAAAATGTACGTTTTAATATTCTGAATGTCCACAATATTTTTGGGAAAATATTATCGGAATAGACATTTCGACTCGTAGATAACTCGTTGTCCCAGGAGATAGCGGTGCTGAACTTCCAACGAGTGGGCAGGACCGATGTTCGAATCCCATGTTCAGGCCGTTTCCCCTTACGTAGAACTGACTATCCTGTTTGTGGGTACCTTCAAGTCACGGAAGCCAGAAATTGCACGCCAAGACCTCTCGAAGGTTATAGAGCCATAGAAGAAGAAGACATTATCAGCCAATGGAAGTGAATATCCTAAAAGACATTATCATAATTTCGCCATATCTCAACCTCTGCACACAATCAGGCACTTTTGGTTTTGGAATTTGAGAATATTGGACCAG
>KI424035.1:0-15566 GCA_000473375.1 Anopheles culicifacies | reverse complement strand
AATAGTCCAGAGCAACATCACTTCACCAACCACAAAACCTAACACCGCAATTCAGAGATATTCTCAGAATATCTACAGTACCTTGTAAATACTGTAGCTATTATAACGGTTATGATTAATAATTAAAAGAAATTAAAATAATTAGGAAATTAAATAAATAAATCGACTTTTTCCGGCGTTCCAATGTTTTCCATCAGCCTTGCCTAGCTTTCCAATGAGATCGTGACGTCACTGGTAGCTACAGTTGGGGTTTAGTCGTACTTAAAACAGCAAACCGATCGTCATCTACCGCGCCACGGTCACGATCACGATCATCGCTACCGGGTTGTGGATGCACAGGTATAAAAGTAAAATGCGAAATTTACGCTCCTATCTACAGCCTGCCCGTACCTACGTAAGACATAAAGTGGCCCAGACGGTGCGGCAGGCATTCGCACGAGCCAGCGCACGCGTCTAATTAAATACGACCGATTGGGGTCATTAAAATGAAATCTACCAACGGAACACACATCTTATTTCTTGGCGTTGCGTTGAGCAGTGGTATTTTTTTCCTCCATTTTCTTTTTTTTTTTTGTTTGGTTTTGTTCGTCAACCATTTTCACACTGCTTCCCTCTGGTTGCTTGTGGGAAGGCTTGTACACATCCGAACGGTTGGAAACGAGCGAGATAAGAAAGGGTGCGTTGCAAATGTGCGGACCGCGCGGTTGTGCGCGGTCAACAACATCTGTGCCATGGTGAAGGCGATAATTTTCCCCCAAAAATCACGCGGACACGCGGGGACCATGAATAAGCATAAACCTCACCCCGGAGTTACGGGGGCGCAAAAATTAGGCCAACCATCTTGGGTACCCTCCCTGCCCTCCTGTTTCGATTCCCGGGCGTACGAACGAAACAAAAAAATCCGCTAACTTTACCCGCGCGTACCGTGGTTACCCGCAGCCAAGGTGGGAGATGGTTCCACGATGCCCTGTCACGGCACCGGCACCTATCAGCACGCTGCCTAATTTTCGGTCGTTTTCCTATGCCCGGAACGGTACTCCATCATTTCTTTAACAGTTTCGCTCGCTTACTTTTGACTGACGGATCTGACCCGATCGAACGGTGTCCGGAGGAGTTTGGAGCATTCCGAAGGATAACGCATTCTCCTGCGTAATTCTCGCGATAGTAAAGGTCACGAATGAGTCGCCCTATTCGTTTACCCTGTTTCTTGTTCGCCATCACACGCACAGACCTTAAACTCTTCAGGCACAGCCTCAACGGATACAGTCGTAAACGCACTGTTTGTCTACGGCACTTTCCATCCCCACACGGCAGATGCCCATGCTTTTGCAATGAACTGCTTCTAATGGGGATGCAATTAATTTTCCAACCCACAATGGTTTACTTCCGATTGGCGCATCACAAACGATTCATCAGCCAGCACTGAGGAGTACTTCCGATTTCGCTGCTTTCGATAGTCCGCGTACCCGTGAACGAACTTTTCTCTCCATTTTCCAAAAACAAACGCAACGGACGCTTCGTTTTGTAGTCTAATTGGAGGATTTAAGAGAAAGCTAACCAGACGTTTGGGTTTCTCCCACCACCTCAGGCCCATCGGAGGACTTCTTCAGACACCCGGATACACACCCCGGGGAGAAAATGGTGGCTTCATGTATATATTCCAACATTTTCTGCAACAAATTCCCCTTTTGCTTCTGTTTTCCTTTTCGACACCGTGCGTCGAGTTACATCCAGTCCACGCTACGGCCACACTTTCAAGCGCTAGGCCAACACTTTTCACCGTGTCTTATATTTCCGCCCGGTCACTGGCCCATAGGGCACCGCGAAGATGCATTTGCATGCGACGCTACGCTAAACCGACCCAACTTCGAAGCTTTGCGGTGGCCAATTGAATCGACCACTCGACGGCACTTTACGGGATGGCTAAGCGGGGAGAGAAAGGTAGTTGGCCTTATGCTGCTCAAGGGCAAGAGATCTGGACCGCAGGGCCTGGTGTTTTTATTTTATTTAGATACAAAAGCATCGCTCACGTGAGATGTGTTAACGATGTTGCCAAGAGTTTGTTTTTGCTCGGAAAGAAACAAAATCATATTAACCTGTATTTGCTGACGTACATGGCATTATGCTTTCCCACGACGATCATTCATGCTCCGTGTTTTAGCTCATTCAATGAAAACAGTAAAACGTTTGTGTGCATCATCAATACTTTGTTTAGCTTGTGTCAACACAAAAAAGAGTTGATTTAGTTGCAATTTTATGGCACAGTGAAAGTGCCACTTCCAACCGAGTACCGAAGAAATGGTAAACAAAGATCCTCTACAGAAGGGCTAACTCATCCAATATCCAAGGTGATGCAAGTGTCTCCACGTAACTCCAGGCCTCCCGGTACCGTATCGGCAACTGTACACGTCAAGCCTAAACCCGAAAACGGAAACTGCAGCGAAAAAGAAAAGCCAAACCGGGTGTTTGATGCATTTTTGCACGCAATTGCACGATCTCTCCTCCTCACGCACTGCCAAGCAAGGACGACCCTTCGCCGTAAGCGTTCCATCGGCGAATGCTTCCCTTTCACACAGAGTCTTTCACTTTCATTGCCAAACCATGGTGTACTAAGGGAGGGCTGTGTCCGGGACAAGCCATTGACGTCACCGAAAGGCAACACCATCCACCGGATCTGACACGACATCATGGAGGGCCATTGCATCAATACGGTCCGGACAAAGGATCGATCAACCCGTACCGACACACACAATCGATGATGAAACGCACGTCATTCGCGAAAAAAAAAATAAGAAGGTGGAAAAACTAGCCAAACCACAAAACGCTTTCCGTACCGGGAGGAAAACGGGTCCCGCCGTACAAAGAAAGAAGAAGCGAAATGAAGAAAAAATCAAAGGTAACACTCTATCGCAATCGACTGTTTGGTTTTCGCGAGGACGATCGGCCGATCGGGAGGTAGGGTATGGAAGCGCGCGGCTGGAAACAACTTTCATCTTTCTACCCAGCATGTGTGTGTGTGTGTGTGTGTGGCCGATTGCATCTTTATTGCGTCGACCGGATCTAGCCGGATCCGGTGGTCCGGAATTTGCGGGCCATTTCTCCGTTTTCTCGGCCCGGGTTCATCGAGATCCGACCAATATGCTTCATGATCGGGGGCACGGATAGAGAGGAGGAGGCCAAGGAGGAATGGGAGAAGGGAACGCGTTGTCCGAAACGCGTCGTGATCAACGTGCCAGTCACGAGTGCGAACCGTACTTCCGAAGCGAAACATGTGATGCAATAAAGCAAGGTATCAACGGCGCAGTACGCGGCCGGCCACAAATCGGTCGTTTGGAAAGTTATCAGGGCGGGAAGTCGGCGAACCCGCCCGCAGTGTACGAGCGGAGCCGTGTGCACAAAAGGGTATATGGGGTTTTATTCATTTTTTTGGTTGTTGTTGTGGAGTGTGTGTATAAAAATACACTTGGCCGGAGGTATATATTTGGACGAAATATTATTTCATGTCTGCTTTCGGGGGCTGTATGCTTTTAGTGTGCACTAGTTTTATGTAAGGAAAATTTAACGACTTGTTGAAATTATAATAAGGAAAAGCGTGCAAGTTGCTCATGCACTACCAGGATTAATATTTATTTTACTTAATTTTTTAAAAACAGCATTGATATATCTATGTGGAATATGTTATCATAGTTTTATTATTATTTATTGTTATAGTTTTATATCATATTTCAATTATAAAACCTTTAGGATCTTATCTACACTAAGTTTGATTCTGGCTATCGAAGTTGAAGGACAGAAGTGCAAGGATGATTTATAAAAAATACAATTAAAATGCGTTTCATTGGAAATGAGGATTTGTCTGCTAGTAGAGTGAATTTCAAAAATCTGAATCAATCTATCAATTGAATGAATGATTCTTTACCTTTATTTTGTAGTTTCATGTATCCTCTAGAATTCATGATGATTTTGAGCATTAATAACTCGACTCAATTTCCAATTTAAATCGTTCTTGGATGCAATTCTGTTCGATTTTTTAAATATTTTCTAGAATATTGAGAATGTTAAAAAATAATATATTGATATCTTTGACTCAATTGTTTTCAAATATTGATGAGTCAATGGGAGGATTAATGAATTGTTGGTGATTCATAAATTTTTGCGATTCAACTCATGATTAGAATGACTTTTCATTGAACTTTCACATGCATGACTCTTTACCGACGATTCATATGAATGACTCTTTGCATAAATCATTGAATACAACACTAGTGTATACCTGCTGTTCAATACTTGAAATATGTTCGCTTTTTAATTTTTGCTGCAAGCAACACGGCCTGGCAATTCTTCCTCAATTAAAAAAGTTCAATGATTTGATCTGTTAACTGGATTTATCACACAAATTAATTGCTTTACTAATTTACCTTTTCAACTTATCAAACTGCTGCACACAAACAATTCAAGTAATGATCAAATATATATACACATTTCCACATTGATTGAAACGAATTTTAGTTTCATGCTTCCTTCTGCTTAGTCATACATTGAGCTGTTTCAAATCGAATCTATTTACTTTACCAGAATACGAACAGCAGCAACTGTCACTTTTAAAATCAACCGTCTATAAGACGATGTAACTTTAACATATGTTTTGGATGTTCAAATCATTCAATTACATTGTATCAATCTCCCCTACAATAACCCGTATCGATCTATCAGAAGTGATTGACAGCCAGTAACAAATGGTGAAACTCCTAACGATTTTCAAGGAATCACTTTTCCATCTTCGTATCGTAGTAGAGTAGTTCCATTACTGAACGCCTCCATTGACGCCACATACACCCGAATGTGGGTTGGACAAAATGGGAAAATAAGCATACATATACCTAGAGCCGAACTGAATTCCGGATGTTTACAAACGTTCAAATATAGCATTGGAACACTACCGACCTACAGCTCTACCATTTCAATTTTTGAATGCTTCTGCTCGAAAACCCACCCACGGCTGTAATCCAGCATGCCGGTGCAAGGGTTCAAGATCCGGGTGGACCGTGCCTTCGGTGTCGACCTTCCTGGACATTCGCCTGCCTTTTTTTTTTTTTGAGATCCGCCACACTTTAACTCTCACTCGCTGGGGATGCTAATCGTATAATCAGCGGCAAACCAACAGTTAACCTTACACCGCCTTCGATTCCAATCAAAGATAAACCCGCGGCGGGGTAGCGGCCTTTTGATCGCGAAAAAGGGTCTCTAATTTGATCGTCGTCGAATTTCCGCCCCAAACAGCGACAACCGGTGAATCCTCTTCGTCATCAGCGAAATCGACTGGAGATTCAACGAAAAAAAAGGAAAGAAACCATTAATACTCAAACTTGTAAGTGCAGCGACCAAGAATGAACAGGCGCTTTCGCTGGCCAGAAAAGGAACGGAACAACAACAACAAAAAGCCCCAAAAAGAAAAGAAACATAACACTCAGTTTCAACGTACCAACATACAAAAATCATACGAAACTCGTTCGCCAAACTGACCGAGGGAAGTAGGAGAATGTAAATATTTGTGAATCGATTCGAAGCTGCCGAAGTGCCGGTCGGATAACGGTGAGACGCAAGCACAGATGCAAACGCAAGGGACGAAAAAATCGACATCCGGGCTCAACTTCGCCCTCTTCCACCTCTTTCCACCCACCCACTCCTCGCCGGTTACGAAGAACGGTAAGACGAACTCCACAGCTGGACAGAAAGAAAGAAAGAAAGAAAGCCCCAAAGAAAGCTTCGACATGGCATGCCTATTCCTCGCCTCACAAAACCACCCCGAACCCGGGACGGGTTGAAGCTGCAGCCGGCCCCTGATGCTGAGCGCGTGCGTCCCAGTGTGTGCGTGCGCAAGCGCCACCACCTTCGCACCCTGCAAAAACAAGAGAAGAGCATAGACGAAGCCCGGACGATTCGACGATCCGCGATCGCGAGATCTGGAGAAAGAGAACGAGATGGCTGATGGATAAAGTGTGTTGGTGAATACGAGCACGAGTAAGCGAGTGCGGAACAGCAGGAGAAAGCGCACTACGCAGAGAGAGGGTATCGGGCGCGCCAGCCTCTTATAAACACCTCGGTAGCGTGTGGAAAATTGTCAATCCGTGTTTAGTTCCGTACCGGTGAGGAGCCCCAAAACGTAACGCAGCGCAAGTGTGTGTCCCAGTAGCTCGCAGTAGCCGCTTACCGTTTGCTTGCACAACTTTGCCCCCCTAGTGCCCACGTTCTTCCCGTAACAAATCCCAAGCACACGTGTTCCGCCATGAAGCTGTTAATCTGTGTGCTGAGTGTGTGCGCCCTGGCCGCGGCCCAGGACTTCAAGGATTGCTTGGAGAAGGATTCGATCTCCTGCCTGCAGCTCACGGTACGCCAAACAGTGCTAAGCGATAAGCGTTGATAAGGGAGTTGTGTTCTGATACTGGATGTAGTGAACTTCAAAGACAGTTGCCTAAAGCTGGACTAGTGTAGGAACTGAGTGCTGTATCAAACCATTTAGTGGACGTTTTTGTGTGATTTGACGGTGAAGACTCTGAGCAATTGAAATGTGTTCCAAACCGAACGGTGGTCGATCGAGTATCTTCGATCGCGTTTGCTCCGTAAATCGATTACTGTAGCGAGTCAAGGTGGCAGATAATCTTCAGTGTAGACGAAAAGAGTGCTCAAAACTGCTGTTTGGAGTCATATCGAGGGCTCGTGATTAGGAACAAACCTCAGAATCGTCATCTCCACCAATTTCCCGTGATCTTAGATCATTAAAATATAGACCTTCGTCCCATTAGATCATGGAGCTCAATTCATCATCCTATTAAACTGGAACACAACTAAAGACCCTAGGAACGATTACTCAACGTCGGTTTAATGTCAGCTATTTAGATATTGATAAATCTGCCCATAACACAACAAATCCATTACCGACGAAAGCGTAACTGATGATCGATTTTCTTTCCAGTTCTACCGCAAGGCACGCGACTTCTTCGACCAGCCATCGATCAGTTTGGCTGGTGGACTGTCGTTCGTGAAGACGGCCGGTCGCGATTCCCGCTCGTACAGTGCCGACAGTGCCCAGATCGAGTCGGCGAACAGTGTGGAGACCCGTGAGGATGCGCTGGAGAACTACGTGTTCGATCGCTCGGTCAGCTTCCTGCGCGAGCGCTCGCTGAACCTCGACATGGCCGGTGCTGCCCGCAGCCTGTCCACCGTGATCCCGGAGGAGGTGAAGGGACAGATGCGCGCCATGGTTGCCGAGGCACGCGGTAAGAAGAAGATCCTGAAGGCGCTCCTGCCCATCCTCGGACTGGTGAAGCTGAAGATCGTCGGTCTGGCCCTCTTGGCCCTGCTCGGCATTGCGCTGATCGCCAAGAAGGCGCTGATCGTGTCCGTCATTGCGCTCGTCCTGTCCAAGTTCCTGTTCCTGAAGAAGCTGCTGTCCAAGAAGGACGACCACACCTCGTACCACGGTTCGTCCGGTGGCTGGGAGTCGAGCGGATACGGTGACTATGGTTCCCACAGCCAGCCCGCTCACTCGATCGCCTACGCCGGTCACAAGCCCGTGCGAAAGTAAGGCACATCACACATCGTGTGCCGGAGCCGCAGAACGATAAGATCCCTTTAATTTATTAATGCTAGCGGCCACACGCCGAACGGGTGTGTGTTTCGCCCGAGAGTTCGAGATTAATTTATTAACTTAGCCGATAGATGAGGAATTGATTTGTTCATTTGTTTTGTTGTGACCATGTTTTGCTCTAACCGACAGAACCGACACTGTCCCGCACTAGACACATACACAAACACACATACACACACATGCGCACGCACAGTAAAGCACACGTATGCGTGTTTCCTCCTTCATACCGACCTGAAAGAGGCCGTCGATCACGCGCGCGATCGAATCTCGTACCAAACACACACTATCACTGATCAGCTGATAGCTGCTATTACTATTACTATAACTGCTATTTTTACTACTATTACTACTACCATTGCCAACGCGATCGCTGCCTTCATCTGCCAAAAGCGTGCGGCAATGGCGGACCTTTAACGTTTAACGATCCCCTCACCCGAGCACTTATTCTTCGTTCTAGTCTATTGTTATCCTTACATCTCGTTCAAACCTACGTGACCAAGGCCGATTGAGGTAATTCGATCCGGCGTCCCAAACGATTTTAGAGTTAGTAGCGGGCCCACCCGGTACGGGGTTGACCGATTTTCTTTACTACAAGAAGACGCACCCCCGGCCGAGCCCAACCGGGTCGCTCCCCCATCCCTGGTGCTGGGGGGGCTAGACCGGTGTCCCAGTTCTCACACCAACTACTTCACTCACTAGACATTATTACTATCAACAATCTTCTCATTCTGCACTATGTTTGCCAACGGATTTGCACTGTGTTCGCTTACAGCTGCGCATCCGTTGGGCAAGTATATATTTTTTTTATTTTGTTTTCAATTTAACCCAATACTACCGTTTTGGGTTCTAGTCTTCTACCAGCTAGCTTTTCATCTGAACCGACGTAAAGCGATGTTTAAGGGTGGGAAGAGGCAAGAACGCGAAAGCTCACCGGTCGGTTCCGTTGCCTTTGCGGACAATTCGTTTCTGTGGGGCATTAGCACCGATCGCACCGTTAGCCATAACTCTCGGCTAGGGGTACCTTCCTGTGCATAATTTTGGTGTGGGGGGTCTGAGCGTACGGTGGTTTGCAATCTGTTTGCCATACCATCTTACCATTTCCCATCCCCTCCCCGAACGTCCTCATTCGACGTGTTGCCGAGGGGTGGCTTAACTGTTCAACCTACCCCGCCAAAGCAATTATGCTCAGAACAGCACCGAAGCTTTCACGTTTCCACCTCATCCTTTTTCACACCCTCTTCGTCACTTGACGGGAGTACACAGCCAGATAACTACCCCAACCACCCCAACAACAAAACAGCATAGACCGAACAGGAAACGGAAACGGAATCTCTTCCGGGAGACCCGAGACTAAAGTCTTGTACGCAAACGCATAGGCAAACTAGGCGATACCCCCCCCTTCTTTTCATACATAAACCCATTGTAAATAAGAAGAGCAAGTGAGAAATGCAAGAGGCAATAAGAGCAGAAATCAAAAGGAAATAAAGAAATGTGAAAATAAAGCTACGAAAAGTACCACCAACAACAACTGTCGTCAGTCTCGTCGGCTGTGGGAGTCGGGCAGATTTGGCAGGGCTTCCCTTTTCTGTGGTTGGCAGCAGCTCTGGAACTCCTGGAATGGGATGGCAGGAGGTGGGTGTAAGGGAGGCCGAAGAAATGTCACAGCTTGATCGGGCTCAAGTTCCTTTCACCTCGATCACACACGTGAAACCTTTTCTGAATGTGTAACGCTCGGTAACCGGAAACGACACGGCACGCAACACCAAGCAGCACGTTTCACATCGGCCAATCGAAAGCGAAACGCGTTCTGACCTCATTTCGGTTATGGATGGCAAGGTGGGTGGCAGTGGGATTTACTCCCTCGCCTCCCCATCCCTACGCAGCTAGTGACATTCGTACGGTTCCGTTATTGGGTGACGCATTCAAATGGGTTTGCGTGCCCGTCTACTCATTTATCGCACACAATCATTTCGATAACGTCACGGACTGCTTCTGCCACGATTTCAGACTGGTGGCCACGCATAGTGCGTTCGGGGATTTTGTTTTGATTTCTCTCCAAAACCCCTCACACTTCCCCCGCCTCCCTCTTTGTTGCAGTGGCTTTGGTGGAATTATATCGGAACACTGCGGCAAAGGAAAACCGGTCCATGAAGTTCGAGACCAAATCCATATAAATTTATTCCACCGTCATCCAATAAAACCAGCGGCTTCACCAACCGGCGAACGGGGTGGATCTGCCGGTGGCCGGAGATGCCGTTTGTTGGGAAGTGTGTTAATTGCGTGCGGAGCTGAGGATTCCTTTTTATTTTGTTTTTTGTTTTGGCAATTATTACCACCATCTAGCGCTCACATGATTATCTCGATTGCGGGACCGAGATTTATTCTTCACCGGAATGCATACCCCACGTTCTCGCGTTTCGGCCAATTATTTCCAAACCACCAATCATCCACGTTTCGTACGAGCTTTTTGGAAGTGGTGCAGTTCTATGCTCTAGCGTTCCCCGTTGCATTTGGGATAGCTTTTATTAATTTATACCCACCGTTCGTTCTGCTAGATGTTGGGGAGGTTAGGTTGAGATAATTTATAACCTCATTTAAACTCATTTGAGCACCGGAAACAATCGATATTTATTGAGCCTAAATAATCGCACACTGGAACGAGCCTATTAATGTGATCCTACTTCGTAGTGATCAAGTGTGGGGCCGAATGCAGTTTCACACAGCATGCATAAGAACGTTTGACCACCCATGATGAAATCGGTGTATGCAATTCCAATTACGCCATGCTTTCACCATGCACCATGCACGTGTTAGTGTGTATTTTGTACATTCAACTGCAAAACTTTCACTTTTACCAGACCGGCATTCAAGTTCCGGCGTGGCGACAATTCTGAATTTCAGGTTTTGCAAGAGCAGTGCACGAAAGGACGCATAGTTGGATGTGATTGGAAGGTTTTTGGAATCATTCCAAATGGACCCTCCTCCTTCAATCTTACTTCGCATAAAATGTATAGATGCCTGAAAAGATTCATTTTGTTAAAAGGATATTTACACAAAGAGATCATTCCATTCATACTGAGTGTGACAGGATCGGTGCCAAATCATATCCCAAGTCAACGAAGGTCACACCTCTTCAATGTAGTTTAGCTGACAAGAATGTCATCAATAAGTAAGATTTTTCCAAATAGAAGCATCATAATCCAAATTAGTTTCTCGCTAGGTTTTCTCTTCCATTTCTGTTTTTCAAAATAATGCATCAAGATAAATTATGAATAAAAAACAATCCTTCCAATAATATAAAAAAAATTTCCCATAGTTCTATTCTTTTTCGAATGTTAATTACAGATCCGTGAAGGAATCTTAAAAATAGTAGATATTGATGTTGTAGATTCGGAATTTTAGCTAAATAAAAAAAAGGCTTGTGTTTGAACGCATTTAGTATTTTGCAGACAAATATATTCCAACTACTAAAATGAACATTGTCTACTAACGATTGTTAGACGAATTTCCCTCCATTGTACCGCTGTACAAATATATAAGATGCACATATGATCACGCATGACCATTCCATAAAGACAGCTTACCTTTGTGCTGAAAGCATTTCATTGCAGCAGCTGTTAATTCGACGAATTGAAAAGTTTCACGCGGAATTGGAAATGAATTAGATTCATGTTCGGATTGCTGTTTTCCTTTCCGTCGAACATTTATTTATACAAATATGAACTTCATTGCTGTAGGTAAAGTATGAACCTCTTTAAAGCTGTTTGTTTTGTTTGAACATTTCATATCTAGCTTGAGACTAGGGTAACACGATCAACCTCCATAAGCAGTGAAAGATTTCAAGTTTGACGATCATATTTCAAATCGATCGTTATTGGAGGCATATAATGGTACAGGTTGGCGAAGGAAAGCTTTAGGAAAAACTATTTTGCAAGTGCTATTTTTCTACTTAACGATTCAAATTAAAAACAAACAATTAAATAATTTGAATTATTTTTGTTAAATTACAAGACAACATTGTTCGGAGTGACTGTGATGTTAACAGGAGGTCGTGAAATATTCAAATTTTTGATCATTTAATCATTCAGTTCTACTCGTGTATTTTTTGATCATTTTTTGCATTACAAGCAAAATCAAACGCTCGCAAAAAGTCACTCTGCTGGATAAACCAATTCGATCAAATTAAAAACCTTTTCATCCTAATAAAAGTTTTTCTCTGCATTCAGCACTTTCTACACAAAGAACGAAAAGTTCATAGTGTTTTTTTTTCCGTTGTTACTTACTCTTTCATTAAAAATCTTTCATGATTTTTATGTTCGTCCGTTGGTTCAAACTTAACGTGAAGAACCACCCGAATCAAAGGAGCTAAATCAGCTTTGCATATTTTCAATAAACTCCAGTATAATATTGCGCCTTCCGCCGACAGCTGGAAACGGAACGCACCCTGACCCCTCTACACTTTCCTAAGGAGGAAGTTTGCAGCCCATCATTGACAGGGTAGTCAGCTGGCAAACTTGCGCAGCATGGCAATCAAGCCCAACATCCCAGTCCCGCCCCCGATCGTGACCCTTCGTGGCCAACGGTAAATCAGGACAAAACGGACTGAACAAAGTTCGATAGCTGTCGGGCGTATGCAAATGATGGCACAAACAAATACAAAAAAAAAAACAACCTAGCAGATAGTCGGCCGATAGCTTACGTCATACCGAGGCCCACCATTAATACCGACGAGCAACGGTACGACTCGCACGCTGGGAAATTCATATTCTTGCCCTACCATGCTCCTCGGTAGAGATGAAATGATGGAATGGAAATGAAAAGCGATGATAATTTCTTAATTTCTCGCCTCATTTCATCACGGGACGCACCATGGCCCGGTGGAAAGTCGCTCGTCGTTCATAACTGTCAAAGCTCGCGACGGCCAGTTTGATGAGCTGCAAAAGTTCGATGATCGATATTACTTTCGTCTGCAGAGTAAGCAAACGCAGAAAAAGGGACTGTAAATTGAACGTTTTTGTGTTTCCTTTGGTTTTAAAAACAAAGTATTGAACCATTGCTCAATAACCTTCAACCGATGTATTCACGGTTTCTAGGCCAATGGCATATGGGAGCGGTTGCCGGTGGCGGCTCACCATTCGAAAGTGAGCACACAAAAATCAAGTGCACGGAATGCATTCGGAAGCGTTCGAATGGGGCGTACACTTTGGTGTGCTTTTTTTTCAGCAACCCAGCGCCACTGCCTATATGCAATGCACCGCGTGCATTTGCTGCGGGAGGTTGTGAAACATAAAACGCGTCTCAACAGGTGGCTCCGCATACATAGGAATTTTGCCACCATTCAACCAACGCTCGGGCCCATCAACCTTTCTGCAACAACGAGTGCATACTAAAAACGAAATGAAACCATTTCACAGCACCGGCACAGTCGGTGCCACCGGGAGCACTGCACCGGATGCAATGCACTTTTGTTCCTCTCCACGTAGGACTTTTCTTTCTGGAAGGGGTTCCCGCTTGCACCAATGCAAACGGCGGAATGCAATTACCGGGCGAGTGCAATTCGCTGCAAAGCAATGACACCCGGATGAGTATGTGTGTGCTGTTGACTAGACGATGATGGGCGCCAACATATGAAACAAAACAGTCACGATGAAGAATGAACGCACTTTTGGTTGAAAGGAATAGAAACCAAATAAAATTGCCTAATTCAAATGTAGAAATATGTAATACTTGCACTTATTCCTGAATATATAAATCATCACTTCAATAATCAAATTTAGATTTTTTTTTCTAAAAGAACGCATCTCATTAATATTTATGAAACTCATACACATAAAATATGACGCTATTTGTTTCAAAATGGTTACTCCTATGTAAAACACTCTTCGCTACATGCACAATTTGCATACCAGTGCCCACCACCAGTGCCCACACATCACCAGCACAATCAAGCAATCAGAAAGAAAGCTGTCCTGCAATTTATAGTGTATCGAAGCTGATGTACGAGTAATTGAATTTCTCGCAATTATTCACACTTTGTTTCCTTTTTTCAGCTCTTTGGTACTGTTTTTCTTTTTTTTTCTTCTACCCAACAATAGTATCTTTCTTCTGAATGAGGCTTCAAGGATGGCTACAATACCGAAAGCACATAGATGAAGAGATGCTTCACATCGTACTTAGGATATGCGTGTGTTTTGTGTGAGTCTGTGTGTGCGTAGTTAATGATGCTTTTGACCCATTGTAACGAAAATGAATGAAAACGGCAAAAGTGGTGCACTTTGCTTAATTGGAATATCGACCGCATTTCCGATTCGTTGAATTTTCATTTACATTTCTAATACCGGACCTGTACTGTCTGATTGATAATCAGGTACAATTTCTAAATTTTCTAAGCTAACAAATAGAAAATAATGAAGAACCAATAACAAGAAAGTGAAGGAAAATCTTTGCAAATCTAATGTTGTCAACATTCCCATCACATCCGACCAATTGTCTTTACGTTTTGGCTGTTCTTTTATGTCACACGTTAGCAGATTTCTGACACAACGCCTAATAAATGCTCATGCGTGTGTGCGTGTTTGCTCCGGCAACCGGAACGGGACGGTGTAAATTATGGTTGTCTTAATTATGTTTTGATTTCATTTCAGTCCCTATCGCCCCAATCAACATCATCATCATTATCATTAGCATCATCTTCATCGACCCCGTCTTCGATGGGGAGCTGTGGTTCGGGTGCGCTAGGATCATCTGTGCTGTTCCGGTTTAATTTTATCGTTACGTGCGTATGACCCATTTCAAAACCCCATGGCATGGCTTTGATTCGATGCAATATTTGCCTGCCCGCTGGAATCAACCCGACCGACCGACTCGTAAGGGTTGGAAGGCTTCCGGTGAAAGTTCCAGATCATCCGAACCGAACCCACCGAACGCGTACGTCACCGGTGCGTCCGAAAAACGTTAAATTGATCCGCACAAGGGGGGGTTTTAATACATGGACACACAATTTGCTGGGAAGCAGCGGGAGAATAATACACGTTTCTGTTCAGGGACGCGTGTGGATGCAAACTGGATCATGGTCGTGTGGTCCCGTCGGTCGACCGCAGGAAAGTGAAACCAGTCTCGATTAGAAACGCACTCGGGAGGAGTTTAATTGCGCTTGCCCGGTATACATGGATTGGGGTGAGCGTTGAATAAATATGTAAATATGTTTTACACCAAAAATGAAACCGATTGATTTTTTTTAGAAAAAAATTGTATCTATATTTAATTCAAAATATATATTACTGTAACCTCAAACTATCTGGTTAAGCTATATCGTTATTCCTTTCATTCTAGGTTTATATTTCACCGAAGTATGATAATAGGTCCCGATATAGATGAACACTCCACCTGGGGTTTTCAAAAGGTCTTGAATGATAGGCGACGTAAGCATCTGAATCACAAAGTAATTTCAAGCTTTCTCTTGATTTCTTAAAACAAAAATGTTTTAACTGCAATGATACATAAAGTTGGATGATAAGTGCACTGTTTGTACTTCGTAATCATTTCTAACTTCAACAAAGACATGAAGAAGTATGAAATTATCTGTGAATTCAACTTATTCTGTAAATGACTTAATTATCAAACTAAACTTAAGAAAATTATTGGGTCTCGATGAGCATTTGAAAATTTATATCAGTTCAGAACACAATTCTTAAAAATAGTATTAGTTTCCAAAGGATGATTTTAAAACACTTAAGGATTTTGAAAAAATATCGAGCCTTCATCCTCTATGACAACACTACCTCCAGAGATCTTAATCTTTCTTTCTGGCTTCCGTGACTTGCATTCACGGGCAACAGAACCGCTTTAATTAATCTTACTCTAAAGGAATTGTTTGTCGCCATAAAGAATCGAATCGCGAGGAGTTTTAACGAGAGTC
>KI424034.1:6586-22082 GCA_000473375.1 Anopheles culicifacies | reverse complement strand
TCCGGTGCGCGATCGCGAGTGTTTACCGAGCAGCAGCAGCAGCAGCATTTCAGTTTGACGTGTGAGTCACGCGAGCAAAACAAAACAAACCGTGAGGTGTCGTCCGCTAAATTGGTAAATTTGCAGTGAAATTGGAGTAGCATTTCAGTGGTAGCTTCGATGTGAACACTCTGCCCGTGTGCGTTTATCGATGTGCTATAGGAATCGCAAGGAATTAGTGTGATTAGCGTAAAAATAACTCCACCGTGCCAAAGGTTTATGCGACGTAGTGCCAACATCTGCTCCCCAAGTACACACGATAGTTGGTGATAGCAACATCCGTGAGTGTGCTGTTCGTGCGAGAGAGTGAGTGAGTGTTTGTGTCTTTTTTTTTCGGTTTTGCACGCCGTTCCGTACGGTGTTTCGCGTGTTCGGGCGCGTGTCGTGACGTATCACGTGTGTTTGTGTTTCGCGGTTTTCGTGAGTGCGTATCGAAGGTTACAAGACCGGTCGCGTCTCGACATAGCTTTCCTGCCCTAAAAGGCAACTTGCTCTTTACATACCGTCCTTGTGCTTCGCTTCTATAACGATGGCTTATTACAATCAGAATTACCACTACCCAAAGAACTGGAATGCAAACGGTCTCGGATGGATCAATCCAGCGGCGTTTGCCCAATCTCCACCCGCCTCCCAATGGCCAACCGTACCGTCACAGAGCTCCTCGGGCTATTCCAGCCTCAATCCATCCATATCTGGACAGTCGCTATCGTACGGGTTTAATCCGAATGTAATGCCAGCGCTGCCGGATAGTGGTGCCGGATATCCGCCATCGAACGCCTATCTGCCCTATCCGACAATGGGCTTTGCAGCGTTTGGTTCACCGATGGACTATGCCATGCCCAATTTACCGCCCCCGGTGCCGGATGCATTGCTGCGGAACAATGAACCTGTTGCGTCCTGCGAAGAAATTCCGTTCCAAGCCATCAGCATACCGATTGCAGAGGGAATGTTCTCACCGGTAAGTACGAGCGTATTGGAATTGTATAATTACAATTGGGTATTACAAAGCACGAAATCGAATCGACTTCCTCAGTAACTATAACCTTTAAAAGGTTAACATCCATGAACGCATAGCCATCTGCAGCAAATGCCCTTCATCCAAAGTCGACACGATCGTATGATCGTTTCCTTTATCCAGATCTCGCCTCTTTGTGGTCATGCAAATTTCACATTTAGTTCAAGGGAATTAATGTGCAACCGAATGATGAGTTTAAATCAACTGTGCAGACAGTCCAATAAACAACGACTCCGACTGAATGGGAAGTACGTCCATAGAGTGAATACTATTTTTAGCCAGTGAAACCAGAAACTGCTCTCGTCCAAAAAAGGGACAAGGTACGGATGCAGTAAATTTCTCCAAGACGAGCATTTGGTACGGTTCCTCAAAATATTGTGTTTTCCACACACCCGGCTTTGCCTCGTAAATACAGACCAACAAACTCTTGTTGGCGCATTAAAATCAACACGTATATGATAATTTCTTATCTAAATAGTATGGACTGTTTGACTAGAAGATTTTTTTATGTTCAAGCAATACTTTGATACTTCATCGTGTACATTGTAATATCCAATAACACAACTTGCCGGATGCTCAACGACACTCACCAGACCTACCATATCAAGTGTTATGTTGCGTACGTTTTACCATGCGCATGCGTTGTGGAGAAGGTTTTTACGTACGAATACTGGTAGTTACTCTCTGCCTCATTCTACCGGTTTGTTTTATGCCGTATTTACATCTTATGGATTTGAGAAGCGTTGCAAACTTTTAAACTATTTGAAACAATGTCGAAGAATTCATTAGCAATGCTTCTGTTATCTGTAAATAAATCTAACTTGTCGTTACAACCTATTCGGTCATGCTGGCCATATAATGGTTTGCTAGACTTATCAATACCACGTATTTGGATGTTTAGTCTTCACTACGGGAGAACGGTCCGCCTTGGCCACCGGACTGCCAATGATAAGTATTATAAAAAATAGCCACAAATGAACAGCGGTAATAAACAATACAATAATTTATATTTACTACGAACTCGGTGATAACAATATGACCTTATGACGTTTTACAGCTTATGTTTCCAGCAATGGATCTTATCGGACTAGATTATCACCGAATCCATAATCTATGGAATCTAGGTTTCCCCTCGATTATCTCAATTTAAAAGGTTTAAGTACTTCGTGGGAAAATGAATTTGATAGCATTTTAATTATAGGTAGTAATAAATTTGGACAACGATCCAAACTAATTACCTTATCAATAATCTGTTAATAATAGTTCGAGTCATCTTTACATATTACTGTTTATAAAGCGATAAAAAGTTCATGAACTTCTATATCACAAATGAAATTAAGATTGCAAGTTTAACGCAGGTGTAATGGAACTCATATTATCAGCTTTCTATACACACACACACTCATAAATGTTATTACGTTCTTTGCAATTCCTTGAACATGCATTTCGGCAAGAAATAATGCCCTCAAAAGTCTGCTTAGCTGCGCAAAAGTTTAGCAATTCGTGATTTAAGCTCAAATGATTGAATATATTTCGTCAGTATTTCAAGTCGATTCAGCGTATTTGCTATTTCTTATTTGTGTACGAAAATTAAGCTGTTGTTGAGTAGTTTTATTTGTAAAGGAATGTTACTTCATTTTTTCTTAAAAAAACATTCTTCTTCGTGACCAATAACGGTCCAATACGCATTTAAAATGACGCTGACTTGACAGACGTAGCGTAGAAATTTGTTACTTGGGTAGCGCCGTTTGTGTTTTGCTCACCACAGGTTCAGATTAGGTCGGTCGCTGTTTGTTGTTTGGCCTGGTGCTCGTCGATTCCGTTCAAGTGGCTTAGCAAACGTGTGTTTTCGCTGCATTTAGGCGACGGTAAATCAAGTTCTAAACGAAATACTTCAGTTTACGGCAATATCTTGTGTGTTTTGTGCTTAGAATTAGATTTGTGAATCAAATGCACTGCTCGCAGTGCGTGAATCTCGTTTCCAGCTCATGTGATGACGTTCTACACACCCGTTATGGGTTTTTTTTGCCACCCCAGTGCCAGCCCGTACAGTTCCCATCCCGAATGTAAAAGATGATGTCATCCGTTCGCTCACCAGCGGTGGAATGTTGTTGGAATAAATCCAAAACGTTTAAGAATGGTGTCATAAACTCTGGTGGTACACTCACCAAAACGTGCTAGCTTCCGTGAAGATTCAAAGCGAAGCAAACATATGTGGATTTTGAGTTGCACTTTCCGCATGTGCTGTTTGCTGGTGATCGGTGAAAGCTCCCCATGTAAACAAATCACTGTCACTAGAGACTGCGGGTCTAGTGAGTAAATTTGAAGAAAACACCAAGAAAGCAGCATGAAAATGTGTACAGTTTGCATACTTTTCTAGCTAGAACTTGTACGAAACTCGTCCACAAAACACTTCCACTTAGGCAGCTCTTATTCTCTTGTGCGTGTAAAATTGTCTCATGAGTGGAATTTATTTATAGGCATCTTTTTTTTCCCCAACGAAGACAAACCCTCGGCAGTTAGCTTGTATTGCAAGGTTTTGCTTCATTTTTCTTCGAATTCGTGTGTTTGTGCGTTTGTGACTAAAAGCAATTTAACTGCTACGCGAGAAAACATATCAACGATCTGCTCCCATACGCGCGTCCTACAGTGTACGGAAGGAGGGTTGAATTTTGGCTGCCTCGGAAGCGGAAATGTGTCAACCCTAGACCTGTTCCACACTGGATCGATTCCAGATGGGAGTGGGAGGTGAAGGTTAAAACGATTTTCCCGACGTTTTGGGCAGGGCAGATCGATTAAAATTGCGTGCCGAAGTAGGCGAGGAAATTGTGGTGCTCGAGCTGGAAATGTTGGCACCCTTGGCGTACCACAGCATGTCTTAGTAATCGCTATGGTGACGAGTCACACGTTCCACGGTGGATCAGCGCACAACGAGTCACGAGTTATAATTATCACCTGGCGAATTGGTTACTCATAAAGGGAGCGGCCGACCTGCTCGATATGTGTTTTGAGTGAGCTATTAAAACTGGTAACAGTAGTACAATTGAGCCACAATTGATCAAAACCTATAAATCAATCAATCACTTTCTGGACAGAATTGATGTTCCCCCAAAGTTGAATAGGAGATATATTTGATTTAAAATTAAGATAAGATTATATACGATCGGTGACGTCAAATTCACACGGCACTTGAGAACCGTTTTCTTATCTGTCAGTGTCGCGTTTATCACACGCGACCAATTTTTCCCCATATCACGATAAAGTTTTTGAAGAGTCCGCCAGGGGGTGTGTACTTTTTGTAAACAATCAGTCCACATGTTTTTACCGAGCTGTTTATATTTAATAACCAAATCACGAACACAAGATATTTGCTCATCAAATAACCAGCTAACACAGCCCCCAAATCGTCGTTCCGGACGCTACTAACGATCGTATTTGTGGTGCACGTTGTTTTGCAGTGTGGGAACTCCCTCTGAGTCGAACAGTTAGATCCTCGGTGGCCGTCAATCAGCAGCATGGATGAGTTAAAGGTACAACGACTGCACCGAACGGTACGGTTATTCAGATGACCATTTTAACACTTTTGATTCGATTCTTCGCACACACCAGGGCCTCCTGAGCGGGGCCGGCAAGCAGCTGTTCGATGCGGCCGGTCAAGCAATCACGAGTGCCGCCACCGAGTACATCGGCAGCGTCATCAACGAGATGTTTGTGAAGAAGGAATCGGACACGAAGCGTTTCCTGCCGAGCATTAAGAACATGAAAGTGGTAAGTATCGGCGACGGGGCACCCATCCAGTACACCAAGGTTACGATCTCAGGAAGATCGTTCAATGTCACGATACGGCGACGGTTACGCTTCGCTCGTGTAAATAGCATTGAAACCGGCTTCACTGCTCGCTAAAGAATGTTGAATTGGCAAGATTAAGGTGGTGGTGGTGGTAGTGCAATGACAGTTCTAAACGAACCCTCTCAAACCATGCCTGCGGGTGGCTAGCATTAGTATCGAATTAGCGTTCATCCGGAATACCGCCAGCCAGTCAGTCATACCGTCCCCCGCCTGGTGGTGGTGTATTGTATCAATGTATCAACTTCGCACGCTGGTCTTGGTGATGCATTCCAATGCAAACTAACCGTAACTATCGTTCATTGCCGCACGGTACACGGAGTACATACAGCAACTCAAATATTCACAAACAAGTGTGGCGACCTTGGAGGGAAGGGCATGACGATAAACTGTTGAGGTAGGGTGGAAAAGGACAGGGGAAATGGTTCCACAATGATTTGCCTTGACCGAAGGTCGAAGAAAACAGACTGTAGAGACGCTTTTCATAATGTTTTATCAATTCCCAAACCCACCTCCCGTGTGTGAGCCGGTATGCAAACAAAGAAGGAAGGTTGCTTTATAAATTGTTGTATAATATTATCACCTATCCGCCTGGTGAATAATTAATAATTGTTTAATTAAATTTAATTCCTCGTTTTAGCTGGTACCACGATAATAATTAATACCTGGAGTTAGCGCAATTGCTTGTAATTGGAGCATAAAACCAACCCTTTATTACCAGCTAATAGCACGACCCAACAAGAAACTTTTCTTGCCCTTCAATCTGTAGTTTAGATTTTAATTGCCAAAGTTTTGCTGGGTGTGAGAAACACACGATTGTACCTCTCATTGCCCCCGGGGAAAGGCGCACTGTACCGGTTGCATAAAACTCTACCAACCTAGAAACTAACCGGAAGAACATTAAAAAACGATCTATTTCTCCTTATCGATTGTTGCACACCTCGATAGATAGATAGTATACTGCACGCGCGAACACCGGCGTTACGAAGACAACGGTAGCAAACGACCCCATTCCGCAGTGGTCGGAAAATGTGACTGCCTACACAGGGGGAAACTTTCACGCCCGTTAGCGTTAGTTATGTTGCAGCTTGCAGCGGGAAACGTTTAACAAAATAAGCAGCAAATAGTGCAGCAAACACGGGACAGGCGCGTTTGCATAACACGAAATCATATGTTGAAACCGTTGAAAATGTCCTTTATGGGTGATAAAACGTGTCGGGTCGGTGTCGTTAGTCGGCAGGAATGTGCTGCCCCGGTAAAGGATACGCTGCTTGCGGATGTGGCAGCCCACAAGAGTGGCCGAGAAAAGGGCAACACCCTGCAGAGTGTCGTGGAAGGACGTATTCTGAATGTTACGGACGTGTTGCCACGCTTCGGACGTCATGGTCGTCGACGACGGAACAAGTTTAAGGATGTTTCCGCAGAGGTACAGTCTGACGACTCCCTTTGCATCTCTGAAATCCGGAACAACTCAATGCTTTTACGACAATGCGGGATATTAATGTGTTAACAGCGGGGTGTAGTAGATTTCAATGTCCAGAGAGAGGGTTTACGTTGGGCTAACTTCGTTTATGTTGACTTAGTCCCACTCTGGTTGAGTAGTCCTTTCCTCAAAGTCGTGAGCATGCTTCATTCTGGAAAGCATCAGTGCCGAGCACATCGTCACCATCATCACCATCATCATAAACGTCGTACAAGTCTTCGGCATTGTCCTATACATTGTCGCCGACTATCACCAACACCTGCAATAGACAGATTCCAAAGGAATCGTGTGTTTAGGGTTAGCAAAGTGCTTGAGGAAGTCGATTCGATGTGATACTGTTTAGCAACATTAGTGGAATGTAATTATTAATGGATCTTTTCTCTCTCTTACATTTCCATGGAACGCGTAGCTTGGAGAGCGCAGCAAAGGACAACGCCCAAGTGCCGATGTGCAGGATTTCTATCAAATTCGCCAACAGTGCCTCGAGAATGGTACGCTGTTTGAGGATCCCGAGTTCCCGGCGACGGCTTCCTCGCTAATGTACTCCCAGCGTCCGGATCGACATTACGAATGGCTCCGTCCGCACGAAATTTGCGATGGGCCGGAATTTTTCGTCGAAGGTTTCTCGCGGTTTGATGTGCAGCAGGGTGAGCTGGGCGATTGCTGGCTGCTGGCCGCCTGTGCCAATCTGACGCAGGACCAGAAAATGTTCCTACGCGTCGTGCCCGAAGATAACAGCTTCGAGGACGAGTACGCTGGCGTGTTTCACTTCCGCTTCTGGCAGTACGGCAAGTGGGTCGATGTGGTGATTGATGATCGACTCCCAACGTACCGGGGACAGCTGATCTACATGCGATCGTCCGAACATAACGAGTTCTGGAGCGCGCTGCTCGAGAAGGCGTACGCGAAGCTGCACGGTTCGTACGAATCCCTGCGCGGTGGTACCACATGCGAGGCAATGGAGGACTTTACGGGCGGTGTCGCGGAAATGTACGATCTAAAGGATCAAACGCCACCGAATCTGTACGAGATCATCGAGAAGGGCTTTAAGCGTAACTCGATGTTTGGATGCAGCATTGAGGCGGATCCGCACGTGCTGGAAGCGGAAACACCGGAAGGTTTGATTCGTGGTCACGCGTATTCCATCACGAAGATCCAGCTGGTGGACATTGAAACACCGGGACGATCGGGCAAGATACCGCTGATCCGGCTGCGCAATCCGTGGGGCAATGAAGCTGAATGGAATGGTCCGTGGAGCGATAAGTCGCCTGAGTGGCGCTACATCCCGGACGAGCAGAAGCAAGAGCTCGGGCTGAACTTCGACCATGACGGGGAGTTCTGGATGTCCTATCGCGATTTTACGCGCTATTTCGATCGGATGGAAATTTGTAACTTGAGCCCGGACTCGCTGGGTGACGATGAGTTCACGCGGGGTAAGATCCGCTGGGAGATGTCCATGTTCGAGGGCGAATGGGCGATTGGCAGTACGGCGGGCGGTTGCCGCAACTATCTCGATACCTTCTGGCACAATCCCCAGTACGTGATCCGGCTCGAAGATCCGGACGAGGACGATGCGGAAGGCAACTGTACGGTGATTATTGCGCTGCTGCAAAAGAACCGTCGCTCCCGGCGCAACATGGGTGTGGAGTGCTTAACTATTGGGTTCGCTGTGTACCGCGTGAGCGAGCGTGATCTGGCGCAGAAGCCACTGAAGCTGAACTTCTTCAAGTACAACGCGTCGGCGGCACGTTCGCCCGCATTTATCAATTTGCGTGAGGTGAGCTGCCGGTTTAAGCTACCGCCCGGTACGTACGTGATCGTACCGTCCACGTTCGAACCGAACGAGGAAGGTGAATTCATTATCCGTGTGTTCTCCGAAACTGCCAACGGTATGATGGAAAACGATGAAAATGTCGGCGTTGGTGACATCGATGATCGGGTAAGCTGGCTGGCACTTCAAGCTTCTGGCGGAGTTAATCGTGCGGAGTTACTAATCGATTCCTTTTTCTTTTCATTATTGTAGATTGCGCCCGATGTACCCGGTTACGTGCAACCGTCTCCGCAACGGCAAGCCATGGAACGTCTGTTTCTGGATGTTGCCGGTGCGGACGGTGAGGTTGACTGGGTTGAGCTGAAGCGCATCCTCGATCATTCCTTCCGTGATGGTAAGTGTCCACTGCTCCGGTTGCAATATATTGGGTCGTTTGGGTCGATTAGCTCTGCCTTTATCCCTGTCTTTTCGGTAGTTTGTTTTTGTGCACTCCATATCATCCATCTTTAAAGGTCCTATTTGCAAAACGGGGGGGTGTTTGCTCTGTACAGTCTACAGTCTGTTTCTTGCATGCAATATGTGTCTATTTTGTACCATAATTCATTGTTCGGCTAGATAATTCGTTTCTTAAGGAGTCGTTTACACTCAGAAGCTCATAAAAAGGTATTTTCCTGATTATTTCTTAGAAAATCATTGAATGATTGGATACTGCGACAAAACGTCACCATTCTAGAGATCATCTCGGAAATTCGAAGTAAAAGACCGAAGTTTGTGAAACCCATTGACCATTCGAAGAAAATAATCATAAGTTGTGAATTATCATTACTTGGATGATTAAAGTTAAAAAGCGATTTTAAACTAACCATTTATCAAAAATTTTGATTAAAAAGTAGGACAAGTGATTTGTAAACAGTACACCTAAGGAAATCTTTAAGTCTATCGCTGCACAGGATTTCTTTTTAATCGGGCCTATGATGACTTAAACTAGAAAAAACCTATCCTCATTCTTTAGAGCAATCGTACAGCAGTGGATTGAAAACAAGTATAGCTATTCCCAATCTTCTATCTTCTTCTATGGGCTCTACACAACCTCGAGAGGTCTTGGCCTGCCATTTCTGGCTTCCGTGACTTGAATGTACACCCGCAACAGGATAGTCAGTCCTGCGTACGTGGGAACGGCTCGAATGGGATTCGAACCTCGGTCCTGTCCGTTCGAAGACCGGCGCCGCTATCTTCTCGGCCACCGAGCCACTAGAGCTATTCACAATAGTTGACAGTAAAAAAAAAGATTGATGTGAAATTTATGACCCTTTTATCGGCCACAAATGTAATTATGTTTTATGAAATTGTGCCCCAAATCATAAAATAAAACCTAGCTTAGGTCATCATAGGCCCCAACGGTGCATCTAATGGGGTATTTTATCAAAATTTAAACGATTATACTTCTAAAACGTATTCCCTTTAGCAATATATTAGGTTAGAAATAGTTTTTAATAATCTTTATTAACCAGCAGGTAGAAATCCATGTTTTTTTGCACATTTTTACATTCATTATGTTTCACGATTGTACATAAACATTCGCCATTTTAAGATAGGCACTTAATCATTGATAACATATCAATGCGCAACTGGAATTCGTTTAATAATGCAAAGACGCGATATGGAACTTTTAATTGCTTGTTTCGTTGGTTTGGGGTTTGGTAGATGTTTGATTAAAACACTCTTAATGATCAATTACCCTCTTGAAGATCGTGTTATGTAGTTTAAGCTATCGAACGAGCATGAGATAAATACTGATACTGAACATTAACTCGTTTTTTTATAATGCAGTCAGTTATTTATTTATTTATCATACTCTAGAATAATGTTATAAATATATTTTGAATCCCTTTTGACGTTATGGCATTATGTCGCAATCCATATTCTAACGCCATTTCAAGTACTCTGATGATTAAATTGATTTTTCTTTGCGAACATACTAAACATCTTTCATTGGAAACTATTACAGTAGAACTTCGATTATCCGGGCAACTCGGGACCTGACAAATGCCGGTTAATTGGTTTTCACGGATAACAAGACCCGTCAAATATATGTTTATATAACATAGTTTGGAGATGAAGAGAGAATATCAACAATCAAACATGCATGGTTAAACGAGAACTAATTCTTACATTTATGAACGACTGCCCTTCTATAAACATGATTTTATTTTCCTTTGAGTGAATATAGATGTTCGTTTATTCTTTTGTAAACGTATTTAAAATTTAAAAAAAGTTAAATGTCAAATTTAACCTTACGGATAATGCGCGCACCGGTTAATCAGCACCCCGGATAAGCGAGGTATTACTGTATTTGCATCTTCAATGTTCCGTGGTAGTTCGTAAGCAGTCCTCTCATAAATTACTTGACTAGTTCTTTTTTTATTATTAGATGTGATTTATTGCTTTTCTTTTATGTAATTGGGTACCTTTGTACATTGTGAAGCATTTTGTATTAGTTTGTATTTTATGTTTCTGTACTGTACTACCGTTAACATTACTCTTCATTTATGTGCTTTTCATTTATGTATTTATGTTAGTCCATGGAGTAGGTGTTGATAATGACACTCTAAACCCCCTGACCTTCAAAATCTATTAGTTTTTTAAGAGCACCACGGTTTCTCATGTTGTTTTTGTGTATATTTTTGTTTCCTCTTTCTTTCGTACCGTACTGTTTCACTACATTCTCATGTCGTTTATTTCCCATTTTATATTACCCCTACTAACTGCCCGTTTGGTTTATCATCCGTGTGACCATTAACACCATCCACATTTCGTCCAACCATTTCGCTCATCGATTGCCTGTTATCGATCGTGATGTGTTGTATTGCACCCTGAAAAACCAAAATTATCTCATCAACTACCCTACCGGATAATCGGTATCAACGACCTTTCTGCGTGGTATTTAATATGGCACGAATCGTCTACCATCGGCACACACATAATGATGTTTATCTACGAATAAAAAAAAAACAAAACATCAACGACTACGCGTGTACTGTGGCACCACTGTAGATCTGCCGAAAACGTCCTCGCTGAATGGGCTTAACCGGCAGGCGTACGCATCGCAGCAGAACGCCGAGGTCGGTAATGGGCCAGGCGGTGGCGGTATCGAGGATCTGCTGAGCATGCTGCTGAACATGTGCTGCAAGGGCATCCAGGGATCGGGTGATGGCGGCGCTGGCAGCACACATCCTTCTGGACCGGCCAATCTGGAAAGTCAAATCGTACCTACCCAGCCGCTGCATGGTGAGAGTAAATGCATTTGTAAAGATTTTCTTTTTGAAGTGGGCACTGTGTGCCATTTATATGAAGTTTTTTTTTGGCTGTGTTTTGCTTTGTATGATTAAGTATGAGGAAGTACTAGGAAGGTTATTAGAGGGAAGTATTATACGAAGGAAAGGGTCTCTTATCAGCCGGAGATTTATTTTTTAGCAAATTTATGTTTTATTGCACACATGGACTATTGCAATTTCTACTCTGAAGATGAGCCCAGAGCTATGAGGAGGCAGAAGGTTATCGTTACTTGACCCGCTTGCAATGCTTGAGTTGCTCGCATCCCGGAGAAGCTGCAGCAACGTATCAGCTTCGGTTTGGATTTCCACATTTTGATTCGCTTCGTTTTGCTAACAACTTTGCTTTTTTGATCTGTGTATTTTCCGTCCACAATCGGCTCAATCTGTTTCTGTCTGTGTGATTGTTTGCACTACATGTTTTTGGTGGGTTTTGCTTCACGTACCCCGGGAATGGGTGTATCTGCTTTGTGTTTGCATTCGAATGTTTTGGCTTCTGTTTGGGGCAATGTGTGATGCGAAACACTGTCAGGTGTGTTGGAAGTATTTAGTGTATAGTTTGATCTAATTATAGCCTACCTAGGGCCTACCAACTTGCGTTGGAAAAAAGTGTTGGCGTCCATGTGGGAGTATGCTTTCATTCATTCGAATAATATTTGCACAGCCAGGAGACTGTTTAAAGCAAGGGAGAAGCGAAACCAAGCGAAAGTATCTGAAGAATCAAACATAAGGTTGTGTTAATAAGTTGTGAAGTGTTTAAATATACTTAAGTCCAAACAAAATTGGATTAGTATCACTAGACAGTTAGAAAATATCTACTCTAACGTTAATTTATAATTAATTAAACATATGAATTTTAAAAGACGTCTAATAGCGTCTAACAAATTAAAATCGTCAATTCCTTTATCTAATCGCAATGTGGTTTTTGCTTGTGAATTGTGATTGTTTTGACATTTCGCTGTTAGTATGTCAGTGACAGCTAATTTTGACAGTTCTTTGTTATTGAGCACAAGTGTCATTTAGTGTACTCAGCAGTGTGTTAGTAAACTGTAATTTTGAAAATTAAATGTAGGAAATGTTCCACAAATGATAAATCAACTAAAATTATTATAGATAGAAAATATGGCGCTTAGTAAAAACGTCACAATTCAGTGCGCTGACCGTTGAATAACTACCATGTTAGCCAACTAAAATCGGTTAATCTTTCAAAGAAATGTGTTTAAAAATATTAAATTCTAGTTTCAGCAGTATTAGCTGCTCTCGATAACTCACAATGCCGATCTTAATGAATTAATTTAAACAAATCTCCATTTATTCAAAAAAACAAAACCATCTTCATCGATATTATCCATTTATGAAGATCTTTTGACATCTAACGAAAAGCGCTCTTCTTGATCATTTCTTACCATTTTAACTCAAGGACACACGTCGAACATGTGCCTTTATGCTTCACAAAGCGAAACAACCCCAGGTTGTGTTCATACAGACGCATCAAATCATTCACTCCGTTCCACCTTTTCACCCATTTTGTTTTACTACGCCATGGCGATGCCGGGGAATTTCCCTCCAACGGTTTCAGCGTGGGCTTCTCCTTTAGCATGCTGAGCACAGAAAATGCGTTGCGTGTTTTGGCAGGTAACATAGGTTCGATGGTTCGCATTGTTAGTGTTGCGTTACCCCATACCGATCGTCCAAGATGCTTACTTGCTAAATTATAACAAGAGTAAAACAAAAAACGAAAAATCACATTACATTGACTCGTTTCTTGTGCTAGACAACAGCCAAGCGCAAGCATCTTGAAGGTGTATGTACATTTTGAGCATGGTTGTTGAAGTTTCTATAGTAGTGTGTGAAACTAGATTTAAAATGCAAAACATATGCGGCAATAGGAATGGAAAAATGCAATTTTTCCGTAGTTGTTTGAAAATGGCTATTATTTATTTTGTTTTTTATTGTACTTATCACCATCATTAGCACCAGATCCACACAATTAATGTTCTTCTAGCCATCTGCAGGTTCCCGCACACTTCCCGTGTAGCGTAATCGTAAAGCGGCCATCGTCCAACCATCTCCAGCGTGATCAATCCTATAGTTTTCCAACCTTTCTTTGTAGTTTTAATGGGTTTTATATTCTCGCTCTTGCATACACAGTACTAATCTGTTTCTTTTGTTTTCTTTCCTTCCTTCCACGCTGCTTGCTTGCGCAAACACCAACAGACAACATCTCGTCGGAAGGTTTCTCGAAGGACGTGTGCCGTGCGATGGTAGCCATGTTGGATGTGGATCATACCGGCAAGCTAGGTTTCGAGGAGTTCCAGCAGCTGCTAACCGACATCGCGAAATGGAAGGCCGTGTTCAAGCTGTACGATACCGAGGGTTCCGGTCGGCTGAGTGCGTTCCAGCTGCGCGAGGCCCTCAACTCGGCCGGCTACCATCTGAACAATCGCATCCTGAACGCACTGGTGCATCGGTACGGTTCGCGCAGCGGTACGATACCGTTCGATGATTTTATCATGTGTGCCGTCAAGATCAAAACAATGATCGGTAAGTCGGAATGAATCGTTGCTTTTTTGGGAACTGTTATTAAACGGAAGAAATCAAATATGGCTTCTTTGTTTCGCTCAACAGAAATCTTCCGCGAGCGTGACACCGAGGGCTTAAACCAGGCCACATTCAGCATGGACGAGTGGGTGGAAAAGACGCTTTACTCTTAAATGGAACGTTCATCACACACCGTACATCACTCCTGTCCTGCATTTTTTTCTGTAAACTCTCGAAATTGTTAGATCTTTACATCACAATTGAACGGTTTGTTTGTTTGAGGGCTGCTATATCTTCCTCCGTGCTTAAGTTAAAAGTTTATTTTAAATTATCTTATTATATTGGCACATCATCTTGTTAGTTTTGAATTAACGAGATACAATTTTACTTACTCTAAGCGTTTCCCAAGCGCTCGTGTCCTCGAAAATTCCTCTTTTAAAATGTAGACCTTTTTCTCTGGAGACCAACATCACGTGTCTAACACACAATCTGAATTCTCGGAACGCGCACACCTAACTCTACGCCGTAGCGTGGCATTACCGTCATCACAACCAACGCGCCATCAACGCTCTATACTTTGTACGCTAAGTATACGGGCAATCGACGAACAAATTTTAAAATTCCTTAAAATCCGCCCTAGGCGCCTTTTTCGGTGTGCGTGTTAAATGCGTCGTTGAAGTGTTGTTTTTCTATATATATTTTATAAAAAAAAAAGATATTTGTTAAAATAAAGTTGTATTTATGAATTACCATACATCGAACAGGCAGACGGTATGAAGCGTTCATTTACTAAGCGTGACTAATGGTGAAGTACTAGGCGTCTCCATGGACTCCGTCACGCACCGTATCGGTTTTGAGATGACAATACCGGGGGGGGAAAGAAGGGATTAAATAGCTGCCTTTTGTTTACACGTATACTGTCCGATGGGATTGTTGTGTTATTATGTTTTCTTTTTTTCAAAAACGCAAGTAAACAAATGAAATATGTAATTGAACATGTTTACCAGCCAGTGTCGACGGAACACATTAATCTAAAATGATGTGGAATGTTTTAAATTAAACAAAAACCACATAGAAAGAGAAAGAGGAAGAACGCTCACTCGCAAGTATATATTTCGGTTACTCCTCTGTCACCTCGTTTTTAGCGAAGCAAATTTATCGTTCTGCACTGCGGCCCTTTTTTTTTAAATAATTATTTCCATTGACACATCCATCTGGCGGCTTGCTGCGTTGACCTGGCGGCCTGATGGGGATTAGGTTATTTTTAAAACGGCCGAGCGGGTATGTTCATTTGGCAAACAGATGTTTAATGCCAAGGCAAAGTGTAACGGGAAATTGCACAGCGAGCTAACAGTGCTTGGAACAGTGCGGCTGATAAGCGACACGATAAGCGAAATTCCTTTAATTGAACTGTGTGTTTGCGATTGCTAATTACGGTCTAGAAGCTATCGTACACCTTTGTGGCATGT
>AXCM01005545.1:0-17529 GCA_000473375.1 Anopheles culicifacies | reverse complement strand
ATTCAAATTAAATATCGGAATTGTACAATGAGCAAAATTGTATAATAATGACTTGATGAAAGCCTTTAGGTGCCGTAGCCTTCGAATCGTCCATATTGGAAAGAGTTTTCCCAGAACAAAGAGGAGTTTAATAAACATGAATGATCTACTAGGAATCATCCAAAAGTGAACAAAAACGCGTTTCTATACAATTAAGTAGAAAATACAATTTAAATTTCTGTTTTTCTGTTTGCCTGTCATTTTCTACTCATCGCCGTTTCGTACTGTAGAAGAACAAAGGCTTTTGTTATTTTTACTCAACGTGTTTTAATATTTGAAGTGATTTATGCCATTGGATTTAATCTTTTCATCACAACAAACGGATGATTTATGTGTATCGTTTTATTGTGGTTTGCTTACAGTAAAAAAACAACCCAAACATGAACAATTATCTAATTACGAACAAGCTAAAAGCTCTAAACTGGAACAAACCATTGGAGGGAAGCAGAAAAAAAATACACCACATACAAAATGCCCCTTGGCGGTTATCTAGCAAATTTTTCATCCTATGACAGATCCTTCTGCTCACGTATATTTGTTCCGTTTCAGAATTGGCTTTTACTTTATACTTGCTTAATGTTTGTCCTGATTTGCAACATCAAATGCCGTTTTTGCCTCTTCAACGGCAAAAGGATAAGAAGATGTGGCAAAAAAAGTGGCACAAACGCTTGTGAGTAAGTGTATAACATGCCACCCCGAAAAGACATCCACAAACACACAAACACACACGTAGCAGTGCAGAAAAAAAGCGGACAAGCCTGGAGTTATCTAAATTACATCCTCAACCAGACGCAGGTTGATTTATGGCGTCATTAGTATGAATGTGAGCGTGCTCGTTTGCGCCCTGACATGGCTGTACTCGTGGTGCACTAGTGGCTTAATGTTTGCGCTATCGCGTTTCGACCCATTTCTTCCGCTTTGGGGGGTGGTTTTCTTTTTTTACGACCGCCCTGGATGGGGCAGGTCCCTTCTCCGCTCGTTCGTTCGTTATGGAAACGTTGGTGAAGAAATTTAAAAATTCCTTCATCATCGACTCAAAGATATTGCAGCCTTCCCCCCGTTTCCTTTTGGCCGGGGTCGGTCTCGTTAGTTGGCTTGCAAGCAGCGAGCAGCACTAGCTTTGACGGCCAAGGCCAACTGGAACGATTGACGACTGCCATCATCGCTTTTGAAGAACGATTATGGTTCGCAGCGAGCGTAATTGAAGGTAAAGCATCGTACGAAGCGGTTAGTTGACTGGCAAGCAAACACAACACACACACACACAGGATAACGTGAGACATTATTTGCACAACCAAGATGGTTTCACTACCACTTAAGTAATGACATTTGCCTAGCAGTTTGAATCGCAAATCAAATAAGCACACCGGAGTAGTTCAATTTATGGTGTGGAATAAAAGAAGGAAAAGCTTTCCATTGAACATTTTCATTTCAACAAAGCATTTTCATATTTCATGCTGGAATAATCTAATAAAACCGAAACCCTATTTAAAGTGCAGGGTGTTGAAAAGTGTGTGTGCATTCGCCACGGCAGCAGAATGGATGGGTTCCCCGGGCTTAAAGGTGACTGGGTCGATTTTCGAGAATGGAACCGGTCGACAAAGAAAAGCGAAGCGATGGTGTTTGGCCTTGCTATCGATTGCAATCATCCACCCGAAAGTACCATGCATGGTGGGGAAACCCCTCGGTACCGACTTGGTGAAATAAATTTTCATCTCCACATGAACTCCACCGGAGCTCTCCACCGTCCCAGGGAACAAAGCAGGGAAACAAAGGAAGCAATAACATTCCATCAGGCACTTGCACCTTCCCTTTGGCGGATGGGAAGTCGACGCCACCACCGAGGATCCGAGCGTTGAATACTGATGATGGTACGAACGATCGATAAGACTTAGAGGTGGGGGGGACGAAACGCACCATCCAGTGTGGCGTCGAACTCGGAGAAGCATAATCTAAAAATGAATAAATTCAAATCGCTTCATTTATCCAAAAAAAAGAGCGTCTCCTCGTACTTTGTCTACTTTTATTATGCTGAGCCGCTTACTTTCCTTTCGTCCCTATCGTTGCTTTGTCTGAGTGAGGGTGGAGATGGTTTTCTACCCACCCACTCACCCACAGAAAAAGCAAACTCAAAATGGGAATGAATGTTCCAAGCAAACGAAAGCCGAAGAAAATGCCGGCTGGGTGACATTCAACTAAACAGCAACTCTGTGTTTATTGGAGCTGCACGACCTCCCAAACCGAAAAACCAGATCGCTTGGCTAAGAAAGAAAAACGGCTACTAGCAGAAAATGGGAAGGATAATCGAATGAAACAAGCGGCCTAAAACATTTCCGAATTGCTTGGCTTACGAAGAAAACCGTACGTCGCCAGCCGGGAAAAAGAAATTCATTGCGCCAAAGACGTGGAAGAGATAGATCGTTAGGAAGCCCTCTTCATTTACGGAGGGGGTGGTTTTTTCTTTTTGGCCATGGAGTAACACCGAAAGTAACGAATCCGGCATCCGATTCGTATCGCAGAATTCTTCCACCGTTCGTACGCTACAACGAGGGCAGGAAAGTGGGAATCGCTTTTGGCCCCGATCCTTCTCTAATTCCTGCCCACTATCGGTGCTGGAAGAAGCTATAAAAGAGAGACTCTAAGTCCACTGGCGTTTAATGTATCCTTCGTCTCATCGTATTGCTTTCCTCGGAAGCAAACAGAAATAATCGTCCAGAAGCTCAACTCAAGAAGAGGCTCAATCGATGGTTCTATGTTTTCTCCTTCATAACCGGGCTGGGAAAATCCATTTGGAAAACCAGATCAAAAGCGAACCGGATGATAGCGATATCCTGATAGATAAACAGCCTGGAAACCGGCTAATCCGCGAAACACTTTCAATATTGGACAACGAATTTTATCGTCTTAGGCAATGCTCTGCGTTGTCGCGGAGAACGGAACATATGTTGTACAAACATAAAGCATGATTTATGCTACATGCAATGGTGTCTCGTATCTTTTCTTTCTTCTCTTTTTCGACAATAAATTAGCAATATCCTGATCCAGCTCGACAACTCTGGAAGTGTAAAAATAAAACTCAGCCAGACAGACTGAACTGAAATCACTTTATCCCGAAACGGATACAGCCTCATCATGAGCCACTTTATCCTCCTAAAAAACAACAAACCATCTCTCCTGGTTCTAATATAGCCACTCCAACTACGCCAAGCTTCAGCCAAGCCACCCAACGGCCAGATGAATGAACTTCCCGGTTGCCCCCGAGGGCAATCGGGCTTCCGTCTTCAAAGCCTTCGATTCTGATTACGTGTCCGGGTGTTTCGGTCTTACTTATACGGTCCGCTCAATCCCAATAGACCCAACCTAGCTCGTGCAATCTATTCCATTGCCGGAAAGCGTATTTCCCAGAGAGAAAGAAAAAAGAAAACGCTACAAAAACCACCGCCTCGGGCATGTTTTAGATGGAATAATTACAGTCTCTACCACAACGGGGGGGCGTGATCATGAGCGGTGAGGTCGTGGTGCCGTCCGGTGAGCGATTGCGTCCGGGGTTTTGAATTGGCTGATAATACTCGGCCCATCTCGGGACGGGTTTATGCTCGCTCGCATTTAGTATTTATGAAAAATATGACCGACCCTCCACTCACAACGAACGGTTCGAGCTATCTCTCCGCTCGTGGAATTCAATTCTACCCTACCAAGGCGTAACCGTAGTACAGAAGATGATACACCACCCATCAAATCCTCCCGATAAGACTTCCCGGAAAGCCACAGATACTTGGCGAACGTTCGCCAACGCTCACACACTTAGCCCTAGTCTGCCTCCATTGTCTACCGGGGAGTCTAAGTAGCCGAGAGAGAAAAGGATTTAAACAAATACCTGCAGGATATTTGATGACTAAATCGAAATCCCGTACCGGCGTGGTCCGGTAGTCCCGTGGGCCTCCGGATGCTATCGACGGACAAATCGACAGAGAAAACCTTCCATAGCGCCCGGCGGCCTGTTGGGGATTGCTGGTAGTCCCCGTCTAGTTAGAATTCAGGTCAGCTGAGACGATTTGGTGGTAGAATGGGGTGTTGGGTGTTTGGTGAGTAAAGTTTCTGTTTTTCTTTGCACACGCTGTGTCTGTGGTGCGCTACGTAGTACTCACACAGAACCTGGCGGATTAGCACATTTAGATGATTGATTTTACGGCAAGATTAGAACGGTTGGACGGTATCCGAGAACTGGTTTTCCTCCCTTAACATTCTGACCATGTTGTACAAGTAGTTATCATCGATCAAATCAAGCATGATGTATCGTCGGCGAATAAATTCCCCAATTTTGGGAAGAACATTACACTTGGCAGAAATCATTTGCGAAACATAAATCTCGACTCATCAACCAAACACCCTTGTATGTTTCTATTAAGTTCACGAGCTTCACCTAATGTTACCGCATCGAGAGAGGGAGAGAGCGAGTTCATGCATCAGAATTAATTTATAAGTTCCTGTGATTGTTTCCAACCGAATCCTCCGCTACAAGCGCTTGTTTCATAATTCCACATGAGTTGTACGCCTACGGGGTTCAAACAGGAACACCGGAAGCTTAAATGTGACATCCATTCCACCGGGACATTCATCGCGCTCAGGACCGATGGGCCGGCACTACTCCATCGGGAATCGATTTCAGCTGCGAGGCTTACCCCCGGCCGGATTGAGCAGTTGTACAAAAGAGGGTTTGCACTAATTCTCCTCGAACGGCTCGAAATGGATTGAATTTCAATCCAGTGTGCCAACGGCGTCGGGCTGCAAATGTGCTCATGTGGTTTGATTTAGCATGTACTTTGCCGAGCGACATCACCCATCATTCGGGAGTTGGAATGCCGCATTTCCGTGCAGGCTTCTATCTCCGTGTGGGTTAATGAGTGTCAAATGATTCTACTAGGCAGACGCTTCAACCGTTCGATTCCAACCCGATGGAGGGACCAGTTTTTGTTGGTTTACCACTTGCCAGTTGTTACAGTTCCCTTTTGTTGCACACTGGTTGGTTCCGTATTACCCCGTGAGACCACGATGGGCACAATCTCAACCAACCAGACGATGATGATGTGAGATTTGGTCCCGCCGGTGGTTTCCTCCTTTGGACGGGAAATGGAATGGAACAAGGAACCATCTACAAACGCTCTCGAACGCCCCCAGGGTTTGGGTGAAGCCGTTGCTGAAGTAGGATGATTTAATTCGGAACCAATTTGACGGAAGGGTCCATCGAGCGTGACGAATCGATTCGAGGATTAGTTAATCGGAAAAGGGCTGCCGGTTGGTATCAAACGTAGGGACATTATAAGATTGTAGGATTAGCTTTACAATCTGTTCGTATGTTTTGTAAAACAAATAAGAAGCTCTAACCAGCCGTTGGTCATACTCAAGCCGTAGGCGGTCATATCTTCATTGAGGCACCTTCGACTTGAATGTGAGGTTTTATTTCCAGAGAATTTGAACTTCAGCTTGAACTCTGCATGATTAGTCGTCTGACTTCCTGTGTCTGGATGTCCGTAATGTTTAAGTTTTCCTCATCTTACCGAAGACAAAAGATAGAGTTCCTTGGAAGCCCTTGGAGGAAAAAGACTTGACGTCACTTCCTCATAGAATCCACATGAGAATGCCAGGGGGAGTACTCCCCCTAGCGGTAGAGTGGTTGTTGATTGATAGGTTTAATATACTCTACTTAAGAGATGTTAGTATCGGGAAATGGTACAAGTTCTTGGATCTCTCATTTACAGATAAATATCTAGAGTGAAACAAGCCGTAGGGCTTCATTGAGGAACTTACGTCTGAAACATGAGCATTTTTCCAGAGAATATATTCTTCATCTTGAACTCTTGATTGAGCTTCAGGATGTCTAGACGTCCGAAGTCATAAGTCTGAGAATCGGTAATGTTCAAACGTATAAGCTTACTCATAAGTCTAATCGGGACAAAAGCGGATAATCTTCCTTGGAGGTTCTTGGTGGAATAAAACTTGGGGATATCCGCTATCAGACGCCAGAACTTAGACGAATCTCCCCATGCAAGTTGTAGGAGTGTCAACTAGACCTGGAAGACCCTTGGTGATGACAGTAACGAGAAATATTGCAAGATCTCCTATCTCTGATGTACAGATATACATCTAGAGCAGACCAAAGTCCGGAATTGTTGTAGTACCTCATTTAAGTACACGATATTATTGAAGCCACCTGCTGATCAAACCCCCTAACAAGGAAGCAAATAAAAAGTGTTTGGCGAACCGTACAACACAAAAATCAAAATACCTTAAATAACGTCAAAATCGTAATACCAGAAGCCATTATAATCAATTTAATGCTCACGTTCTTCCCCCCAATTCACACAAAGAACGCAAGCTTTGTAAGCACTTTTCTAACATGTTTGCTTCTTAGCACAAAAGACATCACGTAAAATTTCACCGTCAACAATCAGGTCGATCAGTCGAACGTAGTCCACACACACACACACACACACACCGAGAAGCTGTCTTACAACCTGTCCGCCACAAACCATCTTTCACCGAAAGGACAAAGAGCAACAGAGCAGGAAACTAAAATGAACCCCCGTATCGCACAGCGATCGAAACATCTGAGCGTTCAACCTACCGTAAACAAACACACAGCAAAAAGAGCCCGGCCTCATTGTGCTCATTGTTAGTGCCCGCTCAGCTCAGTGGTGCGATTGGGCAAAGCTAGTAAGTAAGACGGTTCGTTAGTTCCGTGCGACATTAACGAGCACAGCCACTCACTCACTAACGCCGTTCCGTTCCGTTCGAATCAAAGTGTTTCGTCAGCACAATCATTTGACGCAAGAGAATGGGGCCATTGTCGGCGTAGGGAGGCAGGAGTTGGGGAATCCACTTCCACGGAAGAAAGGAATGGGAATAAAAATGACAGCTAGCAGAGCAAAAGGACGCACAAACAAACAAAAGTGGGCGACATACCAACACACCAACATACAAAAAAAAAAGGAGCGTAAAACATCCATCGTCAGCCACAGATGCTACTCCGGTACGATGTTTGCACTGTTTATTTCCTTTTGCGCAATCAAACGGTGAATTGATTGGAGGAATAAACACGAACACGATGTCCCCGGCCGTTGTTGTGGTGGTGGTGGTGATGCGTCGATTGTGTCCTCGCGGCGGTGGAAAGGAAAATCTGGCACGATAAGTAAATAGTCATCCGTCGAGCGCGTGTTTGCCCTGCTCGTCAGCCGAATGTCCTCTTTTTTGTTTTGCTGGGGAGTTCGGGAGACGAGTGCTGAAATCGAAGAATTCGCGACACGCTGTTCTTTGCCGTTTCGAAGTTCCGTTCCGAAGGGTAAGCATACAGCAGTATGGAAGCAAATTAGTTTCAGAACTTCAAACACGCCCCAAGTTACAGAGGAGTCGATGGAATGACAGCTGCGTTGAGGATTACCTTAAAGACCGGGGATCGGATGCCGTCAAACTTTCGCAATAGAAGTAACCGCCCAAAAGTGATGTCGAAGCGTTTTCTCCCTGTGGCAATGGCTAAGGATGCTGGTTGGCCCCGGGTTCGGAAGATACGACCCTCGAAAAATAAAACACTCACCGCAACACAAAACCCAATCTATTTCGTGCGGGTAGAAGTATTGGTGCAATTTGCATTTCAAAGCAGTCTCGACGTCTCATCGTCGTACATTATATGGCCGGGGAATGAAGTACCCAGGGCTATTCGCTTCTATTGCAATGCGTTCCATCCGTTTCGACCGACCGACATCCGGCATTCGATCGAAGTGGAAGTTAAACGGATCCGTCTTCCCGATGGGTAATATATCTTGCAATTCCTTTCCACCATGGCACCATGCGGCCATTTTGCGAACCATTATTTGAAGCATCTGTCAAAATTTGTCTCCCGACTAGTGGTGGTGGCCAACTCGCGTAGAATGAAGCAGCAGCACATCATCAACGCTTCCATAATGCGCACGGTTGAGTATGTGACCGTAATGGGTGGAAATGTTGCACACATTGCTCCTCTTCTCGCATACCATGCCACTCAAATATGTATATTTATAAAAATGCACGAAAAACGCCGGGGAAAACAAAACGTCCACAGCTCCGTGTCGTGCCCCGGGACAGGAAAATGTGTGTATATTTTATGTGCATAACTTTCAATAAATTCGTACATCAACAACATGCTTTTTTATGGTTTTATGCGGCACACACGAACATTGGGAGGGATGCTGAAGCAACACGAGATCATTGCAACGCTGTTTCTTTTTTATTTCCATGCTGGCAATATCCTTCTCATTGTTGCTGTTTGCGCGATGATGTGTGGAACAATGAAAAGATCGAGAACCATTTACGATTCCCAAGGAGGGTTGCGAAAGAAATATACGGCAAATATAACGCATCTTTTGTATATACGGTACCTTATTTTCGGCCTTCTACTTCACCAAATCGAATTAAGTCACAGTGAAATCCCTAATCAAATGCGATCTATCGGTGAAAAGTCATTAATTTTAATGATTCATATCGGCACTGTGTCGCGTTTGCCGTTTGGATTTCGGATTTCGTTCGCTTCCGCCCTCATAAATCACGCTTTGCCACCAGTCGGTTGGCCCTCGATGTTTCTCGATTATCTATCCGCTTAATGCGTCCTTCGAACAGCAAACAACGAACGAACAGGGTGTGGATGGTTTTTGTTGTCCTCCCCACCCCCTACTTGCCACTAAGCAACCTGCTTGACCTGCTCTACTGTGATGGAACGCGAACTGAATTATCCGTTCGACTGACGTCAACTTGGGACGAAACAAAGTCCCGCGTTTGGAAATGTCACCCTCACAAATCGGGGACGACCCATCGCTGTCAATGAACGGTAGTCCAACTGTGAATGATATCTGTGCCATGCTTCTTCTTTTTTCCCCCCCGCTCCCCGACTCCCTTCAAAAGTCCGGAACATTCGGCTGGAATGGGATGATGGAGCGAGCGGACGGATGTAAGCAATGTCCTCGAATAGTAATGCTTCCCTGTCAATGTATCCCTGCCCGCGCGCGGGCACAGTCGTCATCATTATGAGCGAGCGTGGACGTGTAGCACGCGCACGGCACAGCTTTACCGCTGGACCAGCTTCATCCGGTTGGAAATGATTATTTGCTGCCATCTTCCCCCGCTGGCGCGGTATCCGGGTACGCCCGGGGATCATCAATTACTTTCGCCCAAGGAACTGTCAGGCGCACACTTTTGTTATTTCTTCGACCGGGCGCGGTTGGGAGACGCTTTTTCTTGACGTCTGTCATTGCCGGTCATTAGTGTGGTTGCGTAAGAGCTGCCACCATCGTTGTTGTTGTCGTGTTGGTAAAGTGCAAACAATGGTCCCCGAGTTCGGGCCGAGTGCAATCAATAACATTATTACCATCGACATCATCATCAAGCAAACGACGGGGACACAGCTGTTGGAGAGTGCGGAGGACTCTACCTGGAGATACAAGTAAGTCCCTCCGGAGACTCTTCGGAGTATTTGATTTGGTAGGGTCTTGTTAAATGAAGGGAGACTCTCTTAAGAAGCATTTACATTTGCGATATTCTTGATATTGGTATTGATACATTAGGATGTTGGCCAACTTCTCAGGAGAACTTGGACTTAGGTTTGCTTTGTGGAGTTTTTAATGGTTCTATTCTGTTTAACTTCTTCTGGCGAGCAATATTTTTGCAATAACGCTTCAATCTGGAGAGGTCTTCAGTTTGCCGTTTATGGCTTCCGTGACTTGAAAGTAATTCCCTTATTGAAGGCAGTCAAACATTCATAATATCTCTACAAATTTGCAACCGTACACCAAGAAGTCAAGATCGCCAAAAATGGGAGGCCTAGATCTCATGAAGATTAATTCGAGCTGTTAACTAAGTCATATCACGACGCAAAGTAGACACCGCAAGGCAGTTGATATTTTATGGATATAATCAAGACGTTATTTATAATATTTCATCCGTCTTGTCTTAAGAAACTTCATGATTTCACCGGTGGATATTGAGCACATTTGGGGAAAGCTCAATCTCATGAAGGTGCAATATAAGGTGAAAATGTTCATCTACTAAGCATTACAGAGTAACAATAAACCTGAGGGACTCCTGTATAATATCTTGTCCCGATGGTTGAAGATAGAATTGTATGGAACTCATTTAGTCCCAATCTGAGACGTAGTCCAAAGCTGACGAGCTATTAGCTTCATTTGAGTGGAAAATTCTCAGAATTTACTCATTTTTGATATAACGACGAGCTCTACTCGCCAAGCTCCGGCGGGTTGATCATGTCAGGAGATCGGTACCGGACGACTCAGTCTGTAAAATCTTTTTAAGTCATTCATATAGACAGAGAAGTCGGAGGAAGAGACAGAAAATTGTGAGCGGTTTAGAGGACTCCTGCAGCAGGCCCCGAAGCAAAAGACGTGGATTAAAGGTGTTTTACGTCCTCCAACAAGTAGCCTCGCGTTAGTAACATCCTCAACATTCGAAGACGATCCTCTTGTGGTTGAAGCTCAGTGAGAAAGATCTGTTCTTTTGATGTTTTAGGCTATGTTCACAAAATGTCTTCCGGAAGTAGTCACCTTCTTGATGAAGTATCACGTGGAAAGGTATATCATAGCATCTGATCTCGAATCGTTTTATGCTTTAGGAACTCTTCTGGATTAAAAAATTGAATATGGATGAAGTCTTCCAAAAATTCTCATACGTCATCAGTAGATCACAAACGCCTGATCTTCTAGTCAATATTTCTTAACCTTACGAAAATTTCCTTGTGTTCTTGACTTGAGATATCTTGGAATGGAGGTCGTCCATAACGACAATGCATCACACAATTGAATCATATTCGTCGTAATTAATGATCGACAAATAAACGCACAAACATAAAGCAACTACTAAACACTTACTTACGACAAGCAATGGGTACAGTTTCGCTCAACTGTTCCATCGAGTAATTTATGATTGTTTTATCGTCTAATGAACATTCCCCATTCCCAGTGCCGAAGAGCAGCGCGAAGCACGTTCGCAAGAAGCGAAAATTGCTAAACATTTGTGGTGCGAATGTTCCTTTTCCAGTTCCCGAATATCTCGCCCCCCCATACCGGTGCACGTCTGTTTTTCCCGTTCTTTGCTTGATGTAATAGTTTTTATTGTTTGCTTCATCATCATCGCAGCTCCTGCAAACGCACCGGCCTTTCCATTCACGCGCGAAACCTTTTCCAGGTTCCGCAGTATCGTGCCGTGAAATCGTGCACCAACTTACTTCCTTTTCTGGTTTTTTTTTTTTGCTGCTTGCGCTGGAATTAGTTTCAAACAGAGAGCAAATGAACTGAGGGTGGAAAAAAACACGGAGCTTCGGCATGAAACTCTACCGTCGTTCACGGCCTCGCACGCATATGTACATGGAAACTTGCTGAAGTATCTTGCGTAGGAAGCCAAACAAGCTTTGGCCGCCGTGAGAGTGGGAAATGGGAGGTTTTGCACGTGGAGCAAAAGTTCGGTGGAAAAACGATACTCCTTTCACAACTGGAGACCTTTTTTCCCTCCCAGCCACCACCCCCCTTCCTCAGCAAATGTGTACAGAGGTTCCCCATCGGGCGACCGGTAGGGCTTTTTCGAACTTTGCCCGGCAAAAAGCACACAACCGAAAAGGAGCTTTGGCGTCTGGGGCGTAAATTAGATTCCGACAGGATCTTATCAAACATTTATCTTCCGGTAGGTCGATCAGTGCACGCAGCCATGTGCCGCATGTGCCGCTGTTCCGGTTGATGAAAAAAAAAAAAGATTAATAAGAGTGAAACACCGGTAATCAAATGAACAAGGGTACGAAATGAACTTTTATAATTAACTTCACGGGAACTTTACTTCATCACTTTTTCCTTTTTATTGGTGTTGTGGAGAAGAAATCTCTTCCCGCCCGGTACAAGACGCTGAAGGAACATTAATCAACACTGGTACATGTCTTTTCTATTACATGTGTGTACAGTGATGTACAGAAAAAAGCTTTCAATACATTTTATTTAAAATTTAAATAAAAAAAAAACGAAACAATCTGGAAAATGGTAACAATTATCTTTTGTAGCACAGGAAAATGGTCCAAAGCACAGCAATACGTTAACCTATTGTTCACCAAAAAGCTTTTCTCGAGTGGAAAAAGTCTTTATCTTTAGCCGCTTTTACCCGCAAAAACCAAATGGAGCCGAAATAACATCTTTTGTATCGGCCCGTACCGTGGAAAACTGGAAACTGGTTTCGGTTGCTCGAAACCATTTTCCTGCTGCCTCTTTACGTTTATCGCATTCTCATTTCATTAAAATCTTGTTTTTTTTACTTGTTCTCCCTCAACTCCACCAAGAATTTGCTGTCACATTAAAAGCGATGCAATTTTCCTACCGATTCGGAAGGTTATCGTTTGCTGTGTAATCGTACCCCGTATCTGTGGCTACAATTATCCACCGTCGAGGGAAAAACAGAGCGTTGTGTGCTATCCCGATAAAACAACGCATGATCGCGCTTGGTTCGTCGCGTAAAGGTTTTCCATGTGGAGAATCGTACTAGCTACCTTTTTTTTAAAAAAAAAAAAAAGATTTCGAGTTGGAGCGACTGGATCCTGGAGTAGCGCCTTTCCGTCCACCCTGCGATGCACTTTTACACCCTTATTTAATCCCACTTTTTTTAAATGGGAGTAGAGAAGCTAACGAGCATGCGAACAGAAACACACAAAGGTTTCCAACGGTGAGCAGATAAAGCACAATAAAAACACACCATCCAGCTCCAGGTGGAGAAAGTAAGTGGACAGTGTGGAGCAGAATTTTCGAGGAAAAATCATTGTCAAACGAGGCTTTAGGGGAGGAAAACACACACCACGGGTCACCTTGGGGAAGCTTGGTTTTTGCATACTGCAAGTAAAAATGTGGCCCCATCTCGACGTTGATCCTTTTTGGTGGGCTTTTCGACCAGTTTGGCATGTGATGGTTCGTTTGCAACAACTACCCACCACCCCAAAACCAAAAATAAAAAAAAAGAGATAACCCCCTATTCACACAAAACTTCTTCCTTTCTTTTGCCACTGAGCATGGGTTTTTAAATGAAAAATAAAGAAGAAAAAACAACCATTATCTCTTCACCAGCAACTGAGCTTATCGCTGTGTGCGGATCAACCACCAACATCGAGCGAATGGTACCTTGCCTTTTATTTTCTACCGACAACCATCACGCGGCCAATGCGGTGCCGGGGGCCAAAAGAACGCTGGGGGGAGGAGGGGAGGACACATCACTTTTGCATTGTGAAATGTGCACTCGCCGCTGCCCGAGATTACATTGTTCTTGGCCGGTCTGGTTTTATGCGCACAAATGAGCAAATGGAGCGATTTTTCTACCCATTTATGTTTGGGGATGTTGAACAGCAGCACGCTGGATGCTTGTATTTTGCGTTGCATCTATTGGGTGGGTGGGTTTGTGGGAAGAGCAGGATGCATTTTTTAAACTGTAAAAGTTATTCAACATCAGTAAAAATAAGGTTAAAGTGTAATTGTTCTACTCATCGAACCACATAACTATAAATAAAATATTACAGTAATATTAGTATCGCATTTCAGTGAAATGTGAGCTGTAGAGCTTATCTCACAAAATAAATATGGAGTGTTTTGTTATCATGGATACCATCTCAAACAATTCAAAGCTCATGTTACCATCGATTGATATGCTCTATTAATAGTATTTATTAATAATCTGATTTTAATTTGAAAATAAGCGGATAAAGTGAACAACTAGCTGATGTTTAGTGAGCATATGATTTCATTTTAATGTCTGATCCTTTTTTTCTTCTAATGGGCTAATAGGCTATTGAAATGTATCGTAACCTCCCTTTAAGTTACAATAGACAAGCTGGATATTTATCTTTTCCAGAACATTGGCCAATTAGGCCACTGGTAACTGGTGGGAGAGCTTTTACTTTTATTTAATCTAAGTCCTTCACAGAAATTGATAACTCCTAACATAACTCCTAATAGAGCCTTTCAGACACATGTATGATTTATGTAATTCAGTCTTCTTTAGGGTTTAACAAATTGTGTTAAAGAACTAATTAATAGCAATCAAGCGAACAAGATCTGGAATATGGAGGTAGAGTTAATCAGCGATTCTTAGCGCCAGATCAAGCTCAAGATAACCGACGGCGTGTACTTGACTCTCGAGAGAAATACATCAGATCGCTATATGCAGTCTATAAAGAGGCGGATTGACTATGGGAAGAGTATGCGGTCACTTAGGGCGTCGTTGTTCAAAGAGCCTAACGGGCAAAGAGCAGTTAGTTACCTCCAAAGAACAATACTAGAATCTCAATGCCATTGGTTTAGGGACTTAAAAGACTTCCAAAAGCTTAATCTGACCCTGAGTCTATAGGGGCCAACCTCCGTACTATTAGCAAGAGTCCTAAATTGTTTGAAACCCTGCCAATGATGACTATCTGATGAGTCATAAACCTACCATGTCAAACAACCCAGAACAAGTTCGAGTCCAGTAATAGTCTTGTGAGTAATTCAAGATTTTCGAATCTTCTTGGAAATAAGCTCTTATGTCCACAATCCTGGCAGTTATACAAAATAGTACTAGTGATAATCGTAGCCTTCAAATTAGAGCCAGGACATTCACTGCTAGATACTCAAAATAACCTTCTCGATGGCTATTTTGAAACCTTTGGAATGATTGGTCCATTCACGACAAGTATCAAATTGTCCCAATTCTAACTGTGAAAGCTCCCTGCTGATATTCCAAGAATCATTCATCAAATTCCACAAATTCCAAAAAGTGGAATCGATGACCGAACTCTGCGAAACGTTTGCTACCAGTGCTCTGCATTAAAAGCTGTTTGAGTTTTGTACTACCGATTGCATACTTTTAGGTGTGTCATTTAGTCTATCCATCGAACTGCTTCTTGATTAATGCATTTGTGGTTTCAGCTTAATTCTAAATTCACCTTATTTATCATAGCTAGCATACGCTTTACCTTCCAACCGTACGAAAGTCGTTCGAGTGTATCCAGCAGGAAAATACCGGATGGCATTTAATTTGCAAATAACACAAATAAATAATTGGGTCACCGAATCGGTCTCTTGTGGGATGGATAATCCTTCCTAATACTTTAAGATCGGTTAATACCAACCGATCTTTCCACCCTAGCAAATTCTCATCCCACCTGTCCATTCACTCGACATCCACTTGCATCATCATCATCATTGCCTTCATCATCTTCAATTCGCATCTTGTGCTTATCAACAAAAAACAAAAAACAAAACGAGGAAGAAAAATCCACCACGGTTTTCTGTCCGGAGTCCCTTTCCGTATCGATAGGACCAACAATTTTACGAAGGGTACCGGGTGGACCGCGTGCTTTCAAGTACTCTTGAGCCTTCCACCCATCGGGTTGTCGACTCACGCTGACTCATGCAGCAAGCAACACACACAAAAAAAAACAAGCACCATTAACGAGTGTTTTTGACTTCTGCTCTCTAATAAAATGATTCGATTTTTACGATCCATTCAGGACCCCAGCCCGAGCCAGCCCTCGGAGGTTTCGGTGAAGCGTTTCGATACACACTCGTATCCTCGGGATGCTAGGGCAACCAAACGTTTCCCAATTCCCACACCGTCGTTGCCACCGTCCCAGCTTTTTATGCTTTTTCAAGGATGACCAGCTTTCGGAGCCCAAAAAGATAAGGATAGGAAGGCAAAGCAAGATGGTGGCAAGGATGGAAGCAAAGATAAAAAAAAGGTTTCCCTGAATACGGTGATGATATCGTTGTCTTCGCAGCGCTACGCTATAAAATCACCAAAAACTCCAACCCACGACACGAAACTGAGCAGATGCTGATAAAGAAAAGAGGTGTCCAATTCTATATGCGATGGACATATTTGTAACGGAAATTTTTCGGGTCGCTTTTGGCTGTGTGTGTGTGTGCAGAGGAAGACACTGGGAAGTAGCTGGACCGTCTATTGAAACTTCTGCCCGAACGACTAAAAGAAAATGGCAAAGTCATTCTTAGAACAAATCTTGAACTTAGTCCCACCACCCCATACCCGCGGGTAGGGTTTTGGGAGGGTCAGCAACGGTGTGGAGATATGTCCTATGGCCAAACGGTAGGGCTACTTCAATTTTCTTCTTCCGTGTGTTTTTTCTCTCTCTTCTTCTTCGTTTTTTTCCTAGGAAAAGTTCACCCCGGAAGCAAATTGTTCTGTTGGAACGATTTCGGTTCATGGCGTGCCTGTTTTTTTCCTTTCTTTTTGTTGGCGCAAAAGTTTTCCCCCCCACGTGTGTATGTGTGTGTGTCCGTATTTCAAAGTTGATCGTTTCTTACCAGATTCTTTCTAGAGGATAGGGGTTTTGGTGAAAATTTTGGTGAACCTTTTTTTGAAACATTTTTTTTCTGTTTCATCATATAGTCAATAGTAGTTTGGTAAGATATGTGTGACTAATGGCAGGATACAAATTATTGCGAAATGGAACCGAAACAATTATTTGTCGCTGTGGGGAAAACCACTTTCTGACGTGACATTTCGAAAGTATTTAGCAGAAGTGTGTTCCACTAAAACAAAACCCATCCCATCGCGAGACATTAAATTTCATTTCCGTAAGTTAAAAAATCAACCAACAGCAGCACAGCATTTGGCTGGTCCGGAATAATAAAGCATCTTTCGGTCTAGCTGTCCAACGACTCTGCACGAGCCTCCTCCTCCCCATCATGGTTATGTTGCATGAGAACATAACACGTGCATAAATGTTGTTCGCCATTACATTCCATTTCGTACCCCATTCATCACTCGGTTCCTTCCCCCCCCGTTGGTAGCAAGCATCATATGAAAGAACGCACAACATTTAGAACCATAAGTGCTTTTAGTGGTGGAAATGGCGTATTGGGGGGGTTTGATTTTCTTTTCTCCCCTATTTTTTTTTCTACTCTCCTTCCTTGACTGCTTACGTAAATTTTTCCTATCTGCCGAGTAGTAGAGGAACTCTCGGTTGTCTCCTACTGGATGGATCGCTTTATGAATGCAGCATCAGAGACGGAAGTGTACGGCTGGCAGCTAGCAAAAGCAACTAGCCTGCTAACCTGAGTGTGTGTGGTGAAGGGAAAAGTTTTATCAAATGGTTGGGTTTTAGTTAGGATGGATATGGATATAATACTACTCGGTATTCTCGGTACCCACCGAGGGTATGAGATGGAGCAGAATTTATTGGACTTGGGCCACGCCTTTTCTTTGTTCATTTCGTTGATTCTTTTTGATAGATTACGCAGCAGCGTACCGAGTGCCATAGCGTCTGGTTGGCGGTGGTGTACCATTTCTTTACTTACCGGTAGCATGTGTGCGATGTGTGGGTGTGGGAAGGACAAGAACACATTTTCTAGACATGTTATTTTCGGATTTTCAGTACCATGTTCCTTTTTTTCTGCATAGAAGCGAATAGAAGATGTGCTGTTGTTGTAAGACACT
>AXCM01005544.1:0-17575 GCA_000473375.1 Anopheles culicifacies | reverse complement strand
TGGAGTGAGTGAAATCCGTTTCTTTTGCAACTATTCGCGGCAACGAAAAAAAAATGTTTCGTTGGAAACTCGTTCCCGTAAAACCAAACACAAACGCGCGCGCGCGCACACACACAATCACACACAAAACAACACAAATACCGTGGTGTCTGTCAAACGGAAAACTCGTGTGCCGTGTGCTCGGAGTCACGTACTCAAACGGGGACTTTGTTTCTCCTTTTGTGTTTTTCCGCTATGCTTTTCCACACACTTTTCACACACCGATGCAAAAATCAATAATCCGTACTCCGCGTTATTATTTTACTACGACGAGCGGGTGTGTATTTTGTTGCTTTTGTTGCTATTATTGTCGCACAAGTTCGGCTTCCGCTCAACGACGCATGTACGCTAGAGTGAGATCACACCGAAACCTAACGGGAAAACTAATGCAACGAGGTTTGCTTCTTTTCCACCGCGGTACGTACGATCATCGTCAGGCAAAACGCATCCGAAACCGAAACTTTCACTTCCTGCACGTGGAGGATGGGGGAGGGAGTTTTTTTGCTTTATTGCACTTGCAAATTTGCGCACGTTTAAATTCCGTTTTTTTTATTCCTGCACAAATCGTGTTCACTTGGATTTCCGTTTTGTTTGATGGATTCGAAATTCACTAAACGAAGCGTCGTCTTGGGCAAGGGGGAACCTTTTTCCTCTGTTGCTTTTGGGTGACTTCGCGAGAAAAGACCGTGTTGTGCGTTCGCTCTCCGGTTTACGTTTGACGTTGAACAGCCTGTTCGCACAGCAATATAAGCAATATGGCGAGAGAGCGAACTGTGCAATCTGTCAAATGCAACGAACCGCACTATGGGAAAAGAAGAATCGGCTAGCGGTCAAAAATATGTTGTTGACTCATAAAAAATTGAAATGTCTTCAATTTTATTGCAAATAATGCATTATTATCGTAGAAATAATCGGGTTATCAGTTTTATGTATCTTGGCTTTGTCGCGCAATGGACACTTTGTTGGCTATCATGTATGGATTCGATATATGCGATCAAATAGTTATTTATATTTCAACATATAAGTTACAAAATTTAATCATTTGCATACGTTAGGTGATGTAAACAATTTGATTAGAGTTCTCTTATAAAACACTAAACACAAAAAGTTAAAAAAAATAGTTTGAGTGGATTGGAAAAGTAGTTTCTCACCCCTGATCTCAGAATTTTTATGGCACTCTGTCCTATAGTGCCAACGTCTATTTTAACACAATTCAAATTCAGCTCTTGGAATTTAACGGAAATTCTACACCATGTGTTGCATGCAAGCACGTGTTGCAACGTTAAAAAAAATGGACGAATTTTACTGTTTCAGTTTTGAGTACAAAAACCGTCAATTATCTGACGGAACACATAAGCGAACGGGGTCATTTCTCCATGAGCTTGTTGTGGCGAGGTTTTGTTTTTAAATAAAATTCGATTATCTTAGAGAACAAAAATGTTCTTCTAAGCGAGACATATTTCGATGGAAACATGTAGTTTTTAATATCGGCTTGAATTGAAATAGAACAGCACGTAGAGCGATTGCTCGTGGATATTATTGCGAATACAGATTTTATTATCATTAATTATATATCCCAGGCCATCTTTTGATTACATGATTACACGAACAAACTATACAAAATCATTATAAAAGAATGTGGAATGAATATCATTAATACGGCACATTACTTTCTCGTTCATGTTATGTGCTGTCTGCCTATCCTTTGCTGACGCTCCCTCCAGATGGCCTTTCCTAGCAACACCTGCCGGGCTTGCAGTGCTGTGCAGGGATGGAGGCTGTACAAAACCTGTGCATGTCTCCTATCACAAAAGGCATGATGAAACGTGCTATCTACATACATATGGGCAGGAATGGACGCAGGGGGTCGAATATATCGTTCATCCTACCGCAATACTATTATTCAGGGCTTTTTGTGTCCTTTTCATCGTGTGTTTTGCGTATGCTCTTGCTTTTTAACGATCACAAATACGCACCATTGCAACGAGATCAAAATGTAAAAACAAAAACACGAAATAAAAAATGTCCTACAACTTCCGTTCGACAGGTATATCCTCTTGACCTAAGCTTCACATTCTTGTCATCCTCTCGATCTAATTCATCCCTCTCTGTCTCACTGTGCTCACTGTTCTATCAAGTAACAAACGTAATATAATAATTTAATTCCCAGTTCCGCTTATTTCACGGTTTCACGAGACTGTTTTTTAAAGCCTTTACACGATGGTTTGTTTGTTTCTTTTTTTTACAATATTACATGATGAGAAGATGAAAAAGGGAACCGTGGGGGGATAAATGTAAGAAAATAGCAGGTCGTCTTTGGAAAGTCCTTTTTTACGTGCCTTTTTTTTCATCCGAAATGGCACGGTTGCCGATTTGTTTGGTTTCTGATTATTCAAATACAATCTCTTACACTTTTTGAGGCAGCTGCTCAAACTCGCTTCACTCGTAATTCACTATTCTTTGTTACCGCACTTGACATGGTTTTGCTAGTAGTAAGCGTTTTCGTTTTCAAACCATTCTTCCTTTCCTAAAGCTTCCTGTACGTTTCTTATACAAGAATGAGGATCCGCGCGATCTGTTCGCTTGAATGCTCCGCATTTCCTAAACACTCTCTAGGAGAGGCCGTAACTATTAATGTTCTATTAAAAATCTGACCCTGATTCGGGCTGACGGGGGAAAAATGGAAAAGTTCAAACAGCAGCTCCTATATCTCGTTGTGTTTCTTTTTAAATTCTGGCAACCAACTCTTGTTTATCCCTAAAAAAACTGAAAGCAAATTAGTGTATGTCTGTGCTTTGCTGTTTACTTTATCATGGCACACGTAACGGTGCAGCCCATGGCCAGAACTAATCCCGCTGTACATCCTTGCGCCGGTAGGCGGTCGGTTCCTTGATCGGTGATGCATCGCCACCGATCAGAGAGCCGATTTTTCTTGGCTCGGGTTCGATAAGCGATGTGACAGTGGGTGTAGTAACACTGGCATTAACGGACCGCATCGAACTGGGGATTGCGGCTGCAATGCGGGAAATCACTGTGGTTGTTCCTTTGGCCGGTGTCATTCCATGGCCGCTCAGATTGAACCGATTTTCGACCTCCTTCGTTGTCGCTTTGAACGTTTCAATCATGGCGTTTCGTGTGCGCTCGATCAGCTCCGGAATGTCTTCGTTCGTGAGACCCTTGGTTTCGATTGGTGGCAGCGCGGTCACGATCACGTGCCCCGGATTCATCACCTTCTTCCGATCGTCCAGGAACGTGTGGTACGAGCTGAAGACGACGGGAAGGATCGGTAGTTGGGCGCGGACCGCCACATGGAAGGCACCCTTCTTGAACTGGTGTATTTCGTTCGTTGTGCGCCGTGTGCCCTCCGGAAATACCCACAGCTTGGTATGGTTCTTGATGAGCATCTTCGACGACTCGTTCATGGACGTTTGGGCGCGCTGTGCATGCCGACGATCGATAAAGATCAAACCCGACAGCCAGGCGGCCAGTCCGAACGGCCAGGCAAAGAATAGTTCCCTCTTTGCGATCACCGTACACTTGTCCATGATGTGCCAAAAATCAAACATACCTACGGAACAGAGAGGAAGAAATGTGAATTAATATCTGTCCGCCGAGCGTGCTCACCTTTTTGTGCGATACGTACCTAAAATATCCAGCGAGCTTTGATGATTCGCCACCATTACCATGGCACGATCGGCATTCATATACTCGGCACCGCGTACCTCCCATTTTATGCTAATGATTGGCGATGCTAGCCGGCAAAATTTGCTTGCTAATCTGTAAATAAAAAGAAAGTGAAACATAATAGTAATCATCTAGATAAATATGTACGAAAGTGTAAGCTTAAACGAATTTTAGAAAGAATATTCTCGCAAATGCTGAATCAAGCAGATCAACCTACAAACGTGCTGCATCTAATTGACCGATGCATGTATGGATAGCGATACATTTACTCGTTGACATATGGCCAAGAGGCCAGGGTTATCTCTTGGGACGTGTGTCAGCATGTTAATCGCACCGGTCGATATATGCTTCGAAGCGATCGGTCGAGGACCTTATACAGTGACAGTGCTACATGGCAAAGTTGCTGTTACTCGTTAGAATGTCATGAAAAATGGTTCTTACAGTCTGGCCAAAATCTGGTTTACTATTTTCTAGACGGTTCTAACCAAACTTGCCTTGACCTAGGATCTATGCTGCTGGCAAACTAGCATCTCGGACGCTACAGTAACAGACCGCTTTACTGATCATCGTGGCCCCAAAGAAAGAGCGCGAGAGGACTACACTGAACGAATGGGGGGGAAGGTGTTACATTGCAAAAAGCGGGTCAAGCAAAACGTACTCCCCCCTTCCATTTGAAGCTGTGTGTTTCAGTGTCGGCCGGTATCGGAGTGCGGATAATCCTTATCGTCAGTGGCACTAATTGCTAATTGCGTGTGCGAGTGTACACGAAGCGCAAAATGTGTGTAAAACGATGTTTATTACATTAATTTCATTAATCAATTTACTATTCCATAATATTGTTCCTTTTTTAAATATTTTAGATCATCCAGGAACTCATCTCCGAGTGTGCTGTTCACGTGTTTTTCATTAATTGCATTAAAAAAGTAGTAAATGATAACTTTTAGTAGTGACCTACATGGAGACTGCTGGTATGTGTGTGTTTTATTGATATCGACGTCTCGCCAATTAATTGACGCCTGAAAGTATGCAAATTAGATTTTGAATTGCTGAACGACGACTTGGCGTCAGAGAATCGTGCATCGGATTCATTCTGCGGAGGTCTAGAATGCAACTGCACTTCTCATAATTGTATTGAGTTTATGAAAAACTCATTAAAATTAGCTTTTTAAATATCAAAACATGGCAAGTAATTGAAAGATAAAAAACCCTACATAATATGACGGTCGGCAAACATGCTAGTACATGATACAATGCAATTAATTACCCTATCAAACCTTCCACTGGATTTATCAAACGGCAGTAGCTTTATATCTATATTTCGATACTGCCATTATAATAAACTTCTACATAAAAGCCGCTCCAAAGACAGCTTAAGCCATAAACGGATTTACCTCTACCGCATCGTTTACTTCTTTTATGATTGCACTCCTGGCCGCCCCCGGGAACGTACCCTCGCGTTCGGTAGGACTTACAGTCTAAGCCTGGTGGGTGATTTAATTCACCTTAACGTACGATAATGGTACACCGGTACGTTTCGATGGTGCAAAGTACACATCGTGCGGGTGATGTACGCACTACTTAAAAGCTTTTGCGCCGAAAAGATCACGTTTACAGACAACAGAATACTGAGGGTGACACATGTCGACCGGGTATGTCCCCATTTTGGCCCCGCTGCCAAGTGATAAGGACGCGTGCAGCGTTTCCAGAATCGTCTATCGGAATACGTTGACATTAGACATGCGTCTGTCCGTTTTATGATGAAGAGATGGTGATGATGCGTCGGAGTGGCATCGCTGTTTTTCCGGCTAAGCTTGATAAGCCGCAAGTAACAAATAAATCGTAATGAAAGGTTGGTTAATTTGCAGGTCATTTAACTTCAAAATTAGTTCGGTCAATAGTCGGTACAGTTTGATGTAAAAATAAACTTTAGCATTTCATTTCCGTGATGCCGCTAGAGACTAAAGTTGTCTAATCCATCCAAATTCCAACCATATCGCATCAGTGGCGTCTCCCTGCTTTTACTGCTCGACCTTTGACCAGAGCTGGAGAACGGAAACGCTGGATAAACGTTGCCCGTAGGTTGGTTCGGGTTGCTGAGCGATAGAAGTGATCCCAAAATAACGATTAGAAAACGATTGCACAGGGCAACAGTGGCCGGTCCGATAAACGCAGGTCCACAGGAGAGGATTGGTTCGGTCGGAGTTTCTCTTGTGGAAGTGTTTATTCTCTTACGAACCGATTATCATCGACCGATAGGAATCGTGTGCGTTTTTGGGTCTCTTATCGGTATACATTTTATTATTTCTGATGCTTACGGATTACGGGTAGCTGTTGGGGCGCGGGTGGGCCATCTTCTGACGCCAATACGAATTGTTTTTTTTTTGTTCTCGAAAAATGCTGACCTTTTCCAACCCAATGAAGCAGGCTAAATCTGCTAAATGGAAAAGTGCATCGACGAGGGGACGGGTAAGATAATGGTTGCATCGATTCCTTTGTACCCAGTGTTGCTGGGGATTGGAAGATATTATTTAAAGCACTTGTAATGCATCCCCAATTGACGTAAGTTGATGGATTGCATCACGTTTTTGGGATGTTTGTTGTGACTGTTTTAATTCTAGGCGAGATAAGATCGATTGTCGTGTGGGCTAAATGCTAATGTGGATTCTATTCATTTCTTGTTTGCGAATTTTCACATCAGAAGGCGAAGCACTTGAAGCGTGTTTGCATCGTGTGCTGATAATGCATTAAACCCTAAAGCAAAGCCAAAGAACCTTGGGGGAGAAATGTTAAACGCATTGCTGCGGCACTTTTCGACAGCTGGTGCAGCATAAAATGCAATTTCTTTCTGCTGCATATACAAACATGTGTGTATATAAACAAGACGCTTATCGCAAATGTTTTGCTTACACAGAGACGCGAACAAACAAAAAAAAAAAAAACACAAAAAAAGAACGCCATCCAATTTCTCCACCAGGCACACATGCCGGTCGGTGACGACGCGGATGGCCTTGAGCAAATGTCGCGCGTCATTTGGATTTGAAAAAAAAGAGTGAAACACATTTAAAAAAATGGTATCGAATGGTATGGGAGTATGTTTTTGCGCTTTGGTGCATGCTTCTGCTTACTACGTACATACACCTTTTGGCAAGGCTACACACGTGTACTTTACCGACCTTTAACGGCGTCGGACGCGGAATTGGGATTCGGCGGTTGCAGTGGTTTAAGTAAACCAAGGCCAACTACTGGGTTCTACCATTTTTCTAGGCTTCGCACATTTGCATTTTGTCCGCACGGAAATTTAGGCGCAAATCTCATTAGCTTTCCCACAGTGGATAGGAAAAACGCGCGACAAGACAAGCGTTCGTATGCGTGCTAGTGAAACAATAAATTATTAAAAAAATAATGCAAGTTCGTTCATTACCTGCTAATGAATTGCGGTATGGGTTTTACTTGTTTCTCTTTGTATCCTCTTAACGACTTTCAGTTTCTTACTAATTTCTTAGCACCATGAGGTAATGTAAAAAATGAATTATACTGCTCGGGATGCTTGCAACAATGCAGATCAAACGCTTCATTTTACTGAAACCCTTGATCATCTTTACGTACTGTCGTAAAGCATCATCACGAAACGCATAGAATGCGGGAACGTCTCGTGCCTAAAACGAGTGTATTACGCCCGTTCCGTTACAGACTTCCTTCTTACTTTCCGTCTGCCTTACGCTGCCTGCTAACATACCGGCCGAACGACAGAAGAAAGCATTGTGCTGTTTTATCAGTGCCCGGGGCAGCACACGATCGCGAAACCCCGGCACTTGAAGCTAATTGAACCGAATTGAGTAAACATACCAACACACCGAAACGACACCGTTCTCGGTTTCCACATGGTGCGCAGATTTGCTTTTCCATCGTGAGCACAAGATCTGGAGCATATCAAGAGCGTGGGGGATGTGAGCGCACCCCAAGATCATCCCTGCGCGCGACGATGGCGGTTTGTTTCGGTGTGGGTTTGAGAATGAAATTACGAGGATTTACCGGGGGTTGGATTGGGGGGAGGGGGCGTGGAAACTGGAGGTAACTGAAATGTGATTCAGTCGACAATGCTGCCTGCAACGTGCCCCTGTATGCTGACCAGACAAACTGGTGCTGACGCGTATGTTTGCCGTTTGTTTGTGGTTGCTTTTTAATTCACCGTTTCTATTTGTACAACTGAACATAATATTTCTATTCATTGTACACATGGTTTTAGTAAGGTGGTGGGAACTATGGTCAGTGATAGCTTTCTGCAAATATTGTAAACGATCAAATCACAGCCAGATGTGCTGAAAAACATCTGGGCTTTTAAAAACTAAGCCTTGAACAAAAATTCTCCACATAGCACTGGCCCAATTACAAAACAACTAATGTGTACCAGACAAAAAAAAAAAACATTTTACAAGTCCCAACCTTTTAGAAAGCAAGTAAGTAGTAGGTTCTCAACAGTTACCGGCAATAAACTGGTGGTTGGGTTCGATAAAGCACTCCACAAACACACCCCCGTTGTAGACATTTGCTTGTGTTTTGTTAGGAATGGCCAGGGCAACCCGTATAAGTATGACCGGAGGGGGCCTACACCGGGCTATCTTGCCCGATGAAGTAGCAATTGATAAGTACCATAGAATGGGCTCGTATCGCACCGGAGTGGCCCAAGATCGGACCGTGCACTACGCTAGGCGCAGAAGATGGAAACCCGATACGCGAAAGGGCCAACGGTGCGTCTTTGCCTATCAATAAGCTGATTCATTGTGTGATGCACGCCGAGATGATAAGATGGTTAGTTTGAACATACTAGCATAACGGAACAGGTAGCTCTTGCCACATGTCTGGATGTGCTAAGAATACGTGAAAGGTGTTGGAACGTCTAATTTTAGACGGTTTCGATTAAGGAACATACATATCTATTATTAGGTGTAGGTGTTTGTTGAGTGGAGCATCTTGAATGACGAAGGCTTTACAGGATTAAACCAAATACCTAAATGATACCAGTAGAATGTGAGATTAAACGTACTTCATATGCTTTTGAACGAAAGGCCCCATAAACAAATCATTTTCATTACGAGCCATGTGTCGATCGTCTTGAAAGTATCGTTTCATTGATTGTAGAAACGATCACATTGTAAACTACATTTTGTCACATGTGTAGTTACAATGGCAGTTATTCCAAAACGCCCTTGAAGGAGTTTTCCACAGTACAAACAAGACTGTTATTAAATCGATACATCTGCCAGCGTCACACCGACACGTTTGCAACAACGTACGGCCCAGCTGTTTGACTCTCCGAGGAAGGAAGAATAAAAAAAAAAAAAAAAAAACAGATTAAAGTAGGCTGGTTAATGTCCGCGTTTCATACTGCTCCATCAAAATTCTTCCCCATTCCACAAGCCTGAAGTGTGAAACGTCATCTGGAGTGGAACGAAGGGACCATTTTCCTGTCCCGGGCCGCGGTCCTGATGGTCCGCTACGACAAAATATCGATTATTTAGACACGTTGCCTGTGTCTGTTTTTCATGAGTTTCCACGCATATCGTACGCAGCTCTTTATCGCAGGCTATCTCTTTTTCATTCTCCCTTACGCTTCGTTTTTCTTTTGCCCCCGAGGGCACGTGGGAAGAATGCAGCTAGAACATCCTAGAACATTCATTTTCCTACCCCGGTGCAACCGCCCCCGAAACGTATTACTTACACCAGATTCCGCACATCGCACGGCCGAAACAGGAAGACGGGTATCAGGATGAAGGAATTCAATATGACGACAGCGTAGTAGACGACGAATTTAAAGTAGTACCGGAATCGGCTCGACGTTTCGTAGAATATTGGCATCAGTATGATGGCACAGATGAGAAACAGCTCCGCATAATTTGATATCATTTTGGGCGATGGTTATGTTGTTACTACTTGTTCGCTCCGTTCTATATTTTAGCGCACCCGGTTGGAGATTGAGATGAGAAAAACTGGGAGCGTCTTTCGCGAAATATTTTCCACGACGTTTCGTTCACGGTGAGGGTTTTGTTTGCGTTTTTCAACTACTCGTCACGCACACCACGGACTGTTTGTTATCGTTTTGCCACTAAATATATGCACAGATTTATAATCGCATTCGTATCGCAGTTAGGATCAATCTTCACTTTTGCCCGGTGCACTTGCACATGATCACAACCAATTGCACTTTCGATAAAAAACAAGCGCTGTTTTTCCTGCATTACAACACCCGAATGTATTGATTTGCGGCACGATGCTCCTAGCTTGTATCCTCGCTGGTGAATGTCCTTGCGGTAAGGTGTCACCTGAATGCTTTCGAAAGTGTTTTGACCAGTACGGTACGGGTGTACCGTTTCGTTGGCCACACGATGGCGCTTAAATAACCGTTCTAGCTAAACTATTTGTTTATTTGGATTTCCGTTCCGTTTTATTCGGAAACTCTGCAGACGAAGCGTCCGTACGCCCTGATCGGAGGTTCACCCTTCTCTATATTGCTACTGCAGCTTCGCTTCCGTGCAGTGCGTGCGCTCTCCGGTTAACGTTTGACGTTAGGCAGCATTTACACATATATATCGCCAAGCGAGAGAGAGTGCGTGCATTCCGAGAAAGGGGAGAACTGTCAAAATGTCTCACGAAAGGTTTTATCAGTTTTGTAGTCCTGAAATTAATATCAATTGTAGCATATTATTATACGAAATAGACTAAATTATGTGAAATTATATTCTCCTTCGTGAGTAGAAGGGATGTCAGTTGAGGTAGGGAAATGTTGGGAATGAAATTGGGAATATTAAACGATTCAAACAAATGCCAGCACTGATTTTGAGAAAATGTGTATCCTGCTCTTTAAATTGTTTGAATTTTCGGTTTTTTAAATTGAATTTCAGTTGAATAAAAAATACGAAACAATTCAACAGACTTTCGAACATCGTATTGTTTGTTGGGAATTCGAGCTCGAAAATCCAACCCTTCACTGGAACTGTCAAACTGTTCTGCTAGCGAAAAATACGACGAGAAAACACCTCTTGAAAATGGCAGCATTGATCAAGGGAATCAAATTTGCAGCCCAAATCTCGAACCGGAACCCTGCGATACTCTACACGAGCGTAAGAAACCGTAAGTGTTTGCAGTGCAGAAACAGTTTCAATAAAATTTCCTCTTAGGTGCATATTTTGCACCCGATATGCGATGCGTTGAATTTACGTAACTTTCGTGACAAGAGCCAGACTGTCGCATAGGAGAACTTTGGTTTGTTTACGTTGTAACTTGGAAGCAACTAATGCGTGTGTGCTGTACTTGACTACTTTTAGATGGCTGGAACAAAGACTTTAAGCCTAGTAAATTCCCCGAAACGGATAAGGAACGCGAATTGGCAGCCAAAAAATATGGATTAACCACGGCAGAGTATCAGCCTTACCCGGATGATGGTCTGGGTTATGGAGACTATCCGAAACTGCCGGACGTACCCGTGGAAGCGCGCGATCCCTACTATCCATACGATTTTCCGGAATTGAAGAGAAATCTTCATGATACAGTAAGTTACGAGATGCCACTCGTGCAATGCCATGGTGTATGATTCTAAAAGTGTTTCTGTTTTAGCTCCACGCTGAGACCGACTTTTGGTCGGAGGATCGTTTCGGTTCAGCGGAACCGACGCGCTACCAGATGAAGACGTACTGGTTAGCGTTTTTGGGCGTGATGACCGGTTGCTTTGCATTGTATTACTGGCTTGAAAACTACAAAATGTTCCGACCGGTGCTTGCCAAGCAGTATCCCCACGAAGGAAAGGCTCACTATACGTTCGAGAAGAAGTAAAACAACGGTCGTTAGTTTGGAACAATTGCAATAGAAATTCACCGAATTTGTATGCAGCAGCAAAATAGAATCATTGCGAACATCCCGTGAAAACAAACAGCTAAACAATTTTCACTGCTGGCAAGTGGTGCCGGTTCCATAGCCGACACCACTGGTCCTGGTCAATACAGCAACGTAGATTGCAACAGTTGTTATGTGCGCTATGTAAATAAAAACAGATTACAAAGCCCAATTCCATCATTTTGGTTTTGTGTATTGAAAGAATATGGGTGGCCGCTTCTTACGTGCAATCAGGAAAGAAATCCTTGCACCCTTGAGCAAATAAAAAAGAAGGATAACAGGTTTAGTACAGCACCGGCAAGTGCTTGTTCTAAAGGCTGTTCTAAAAAACTGCATCCCAAAACTGACATTGCGACTGCTCGAAAAAGTCGAGCACACAATTTCCGCTTTGACAGCGAAAAAGACGCGAACTTGCAAAGATTGATTGTTTGCATTTAGCATTATTGCTGCAGGAAGCGAATTTTCGTTTAAAAGTGGATTGTTTGTGTTTAAAAGTTTGCAAAAAGGCAACTGCTTGTTGGTTTCGTGTTTGTGCAGTCCGTTGAATCTTTCGTGGATAGTATTTAGAGTACCGATAGCCCATCGAGGACGGGAAGCAGTACAGACTCAAAGAATTGTTGTTGGCTTGTGTTTTGTAAGGCCATTATCCTGAACGATGGTACCGATTGGAGGACCGGTAGGACACGGTGGCCATCCGATTCACATACCAACTCCGATACAGAATGCTCCTCCACCGTCGCAGAGTCAGCATGCACCATCTAGTCAGAACCGTCAGTCGCTCTCCGTTGTACGTAAACAAAGATGAGCTTCACTAGAATGAGCCCCACGACGAAACTAACATTGCTTTTCTCACTTTCAGAAACCAAATTATACGCTCAAGTTCACCCTTGCCGGCCATACGAAGGCGGTGTCGGCGGTAAAATTTAGCCCGAATGGTGAATGGCTTGCCAGCTCATGTAAGTTTATACCATCCAGCTGCTTCCGCGTCAAGCGAACTAATCAATCCCATTCCTCAATTACAGCCGCTGATAAATTGATCAAAATATGGGGAGCATATGATGGCAAGTTTGAGAAAACAATCTCCGGACACAAGCTTGGTATTAATGATGTAGCATGGTCAAGCGATAGTCGCCTGCTGGTTACCGCCAGCGATGATAAGACGCTCAAAATCTGGGAGCTCAGCTCGGGCAAGTGTCTGAAGACGCTGAAGGGCCACACCAACTATGTGTTCTGCTGTAACTTCAACCCGCAAAGCAATCTGATCGTTTCGGGTAGCTTTGACGAATCGGTCCGTATCTGGGATGTGCGAACCGGGAAGTGTTTGAAGACGTTGCCCGCACACTCCGATCCGGTGTCGGCGGTACACTTCAACCGTGACGGATCGCTTATCGTTTCGTCCAGCTATGATGGGTTGTGTCGCATCTGGGACACTGCGAGCGGCCAATGCCTGAAGACGCTGATCGACGACGACAATCCGCCGGTATCGTTCGTGAAGTTTTCCCCGAACGGCAAGTACATCCTGGCGGCCACGCTCGACAACACGCTCAAGCTGTGGGACTACTCGAAGGGCAAGTGTCTGAAGACGTACACGGGGCACCGCAACGAGAAGTATTGCATCTTTGCCAATTTCTCCGTCACCGGCGGCAAGTGGATTGTGTCGGGCAGTGAAGACCATATGGTTTACATTTGGAATCTGCAAAGCAAAGAAATCGTACAAACGCTGCAGGGCCATACCGATACGGTACTGTGCACGGCATGCCACCCGACCGAGAACATTATCGCATCGGCCGCACTCGAGAACGATAAGACGATAAAACTTTGGAAGAGCGATACGTAGAGGGTGTCTGTGGTGTGGTTTCCGGCTAGCACTGACACGATACTACTAAAGGGCCGATCAAGGCATTTCGTTTAATCTTGCATTCATACAACAGCTGATAGTAGGTAGATGTGACTTCTTAGCACGATAAGCGATTCAGGATGGTTTTATAAGAATTCAACGTCTCGTGTATAATAATATAATATACAAACTAACCACATTACACACTACATTACTTAGGAACGAAAGCTACCCGTGGGCGGGGGGAGTTTGTGTTTCATTTGCGTCCGAATCGAAGAAAAGAATATTAAAAATGGGAGCTTTTCCACTGCGATAAACACTCCCCGCCGGAGTAATGGTTCCATTCATCTCAAAAAGTGGTCCGCTGGCCAATGTAATAAAAATGTGAAGTGGTTATCTGTAAACATAAATTGTGAGCAGCATAAAGAATGACCGCTAATCCGATTGCCTCACGGTTTATTTTTTCTCTCTCTTTCTCTCTCTCCTTTCTGTCCCACAATGCAAGCAAATAAGCCAAAATTATGCGTGAAAGTGTCGATTATGGGAAACCATTGTTTGGTTGTCGCCGTTTTATTTCTCTCCAAGGCTCCGTCGGCTTTATCGGTGTTTGGCAAATTTGCAAATGTCTTAAAAATTAGCGCTTATTTTTGGCGGGTGCTTCAGCCATTTTCGTTTTCTACACACCCGGATTAATTATTACCATCGCCAAGCAAAGGGACTTTTTTGTGTATTTACCTGTGGGGAACCTATTTTTATGAACCACCGGTATTTTATGCCCCATAATGCCATCGGCGACAGCAAGCCAGGAGGAAGAAAAAAAGACGATCGAGAGTCAAACAAAAAAACATAGCGAAAGCAAAACAAAAGTTTCACTTTCATTGGGGCACATTGTATGATGAGTACGCACGGTTTGATGATTGACAGAGACACGCGGCACCGGTTGCTTCCAAACAAGTCCAATAATTTCGTACCATTTGGGAATGGCAAAGGGAGCACGCACACACACTAATCGATCGAAAACCAAACCACCTACCGCCTGCCGCTAATAAATGGAAGCACATTTCGTTCGAAACAACCCAACCCAAGTAGAGATCTTCTCCCGCGGTGGACAGATTAGTAATTACGTTTGCGGGGGGGTAACAATACCCACATCAATCAGATCTATTTCGTCGATTCGTGGCGGTTTATATAGCTTAAAAACAAAACCAAATCCAGTTTCACCAGCACAAAAAAGAAACGAGGGGTGCGGGAAATTAGGCGTGATTTATTAGGAGCGCAAGTGTAATAAACGAATTATGCACTCTCCGTATCTTCCCACCCGGTTGCATTCTTCTCGTACTGGCTGGTTAATCTCCACGCGATCCACTGAGGGTCGAAATCGATCGGTTTGGGAGGGGGTGTTTTCGTTGAGTGCCCGTTTCGTACTAATGGAGTTATTAATTTATTTGTGGCCGGCCTGCTTTTTTTCTTCTTACTTCCGATTTGGAAAATTCCTTTCCAAGTTGTGCAATTGAGCGAAGGGGTTTTTATTGTTCGACGAGTGCTGTATTTATTGCACGTGGCTTCACAATGATGTAAGATCGTAGTGGAGAATCGTGATCGTAATACGACACTGCCAGTGGTGCACTGCATTCGATAGTAAGCTCTATCTATCGAGAAATTTCCACGCGTCCCTACAATTTTGTTATTTAAGAAGAATTAACCAAAAGTTTTTTTTTATCTGTCTGCACGTTAAACGATCGGGGACAGATTATTATGTCGTTTTTTTTTTGTGTGTGTGCACAACAACATAATTAATGAACGCAATATTACGCAACTAATTAAGTGATTTGCGTAAATGTGGAGCTACGCAGGACAAAAAAGTCGATTGTAATTAGACTAAAACAAGCGCAAATGATTACAAGTTGTACGGGTCGTGATGACGCTTAAGATTATGTGCAGTGAGCTGAACTCATTACGCTTTCTTCGCGTGCAGTATCATTTAAGTCTCTCTTTTTTTGTCATTGCCTACAGCTTGCTCGTTGTTTTGCTACTCGCGAAAGAAAATAACGGTTGTAATTGTAGGTATAGAATATTAAAAGAAGCCGTTGAACTCTAATTATACAATCAACCAAATTGATGAGGATTAACGAAACGATGATCCTCATTTATCTCCTTTGATATGATCACTTCATCTATGAGCATTAACTCCTTCACAGACTAGATCGTTTCAGACAAGTTCGGCCGTTACTTTGGAAATTGATCGTCGTGATCCAATGGAAAATTCCAATATCAGATATGTCCCTTAGGAGATCCATCCTTTATCTAAGATATAATCATTTCGGAAAGATCAGTGATCTTTTCATACACGTTTTAGCTTCAATTAATCCAATCGTACATCCGCGTGATCTTGCCGTGTCCACTCCACATTATGGCCCAATTATCCGGACCAGAAACCAGTATCCCAGCAGCAGCAGCTCAACCTTGTACAAAGCAAAGCCACTCCACTCTTCCCATCGCATCATATCTTGGCCGAGAAATTTGTTGCCTCCCTCGTTTGAAGAGAGCAAAAATAATTATAATAAAAAAAGAAATGCACAGAAACGACAAAAAAAACATTAAACCCATAATAAAGCAGCAAAACGAGATCGAGAGCAAGTTACCGCCCGTGGGCCTCCCGTTTTGACGACTGACGAAGGTCATTGGCCGTGCGTACGGGAGGAAATCTCTAATGGTGAAACAATTCCTCGGCCCCGTCCGTCTTCGGGTGACACACGCACACCAACGGGTGTCAGGTGTCCAACGTTTCCCTTTCGGCGGGTCCACCGGAAGTTGACATGCAGCACCGGACACAGACCAAACCCCTCAGGCGTACGAAATCCAAAAGAAATCGCTTCGGTATCGCATCTGAATGAAAGTGAAAGAAAAAAAATGGCACCAGGCCGGCGTTATTGTGCCCTTGTGGGCATGATGCACAAACTGCTACTGGGCTCGTGCTCATTTATGATATAGTAAAACGGGAGAGAGTGAATGGATTGTGGGGATGATCGTAATGGACGTCCAAGCTGCCAAAAATGGTTATTATATCAACCACGGCAGGGGTTTTGGTTTGGTTCGGAAACGGAGTTCGTTTTATTGTGCACTATTTTGTGGCACTCGTCATAATTATTTCTCACCAGTTAGGTAATGGATATATGGCGCACGACCACGTGATTGACGGTGGACACGAGGGAACCATTCGTTTTGAAATTTCCGCGGGAAGTTGTCAACTCGGTGGGGTGCTTTCACTGGGAAATTGTTTATTGAATTTAAATAAACGTCATGTTCTAGGTATCTTTCGTATTCCTGGAACTAAATATGCTACGCATTGCTGTTCTTAATTACGTACTCCATAATAACTGTGTTATTAAAATTCCAGCCTCCCAGAGTTTGGAGGGATGAGTCCATCCCGAGAAACACAGCGGATTTGGACAAACAGTAATATATCCGAAGAGATATTTGATTAACTGCATTCGATGATGGCTTTCCGTTAATTTCAAAGGATTTTAGGGCTTTTATCGAATGCTAAGCCAATCTAAACTGTTCATATCACTTCCAAATAGCCAAATAGCTCACCGTCCAATGGTTCAAAGCCTCTTTCATTTTCGACCGTTTAAAAATTAGTTTGGACAACACGGTTCGATTGAAATTGGCTGCCAACGGTAGTGCTGATGCGCACATTGCCCAACCTTGCCCATTAACAGCTGACCAAACCAATCCAAACCAAAAAAAAAACACCGGGAGCTTTTATTTTCCAACATTAATTTATTTAATTGCCGAGAGAAAAATGACCCACCCACAGAGTGCGCGCGCCCCCCAAACGGTTTGCAATGGAAAATGAATGTATCTTTATCAAGCGCGCCCGATAATTTGTGTTGATTTGTGCAGTTGGTTCCGCCAGGTTGGGCGGCCCATAATCGTGAAGCAAAACCGAACTCATCAAGGCGGGATTTTTTGTTTGTTGTGACCCTGCCTTTCGGAGAGAAGCTGAGGGTGGAGTCAGAAATTGGGGAGAAAAAACGGGGTGGGCAACGTCGCATTGAAATGGAAATGTGTAGATAGCAAAATAAGAAAGAAAAACTGTGTGAAAATCATTGGCCGTATCACACA
>KI424033.1:0-15274 GCA_000473375.1 Anopheles culicifacies | reverse complement strand
TATATATATATAATCTTCAATATACACATGATGCCACCGTCCGCTAGTTTCTTCCCCTTCTACTACTACTACTACTACTACTGCAGCTACTACTAGCGCTCACACACAGCTTTGCGACCACCACCACTGATTCAGAGCCGTGGAACACGTGTAAGATGTTAAAGCTGCCGCTTCTTGTGGTGGCGTAATATCGTCGCTCCGTAGAGATCCCACTACGATGAAGCCGTTATCGGATGTTGGGACGATGGCTGTGGCGGTGCTGTAGCCACATTCGCTGCTGGTGAGGAGGGGTTTGTTGCTGTGACGGCTGATCCCGGACTCGTGGGAACGGTGTTGCTACTGCTGCTGCTGCTGTTACTGCTATTACTACTGCCACTACTGCTGCTGTTATTGTTATTACTACTGCTGTTGTTGCTGCTATTGCAATTACTGCTGCTACTGTTTGGCTGTGCCCCCACATCACTAGCATCATGGGGGTTCACCGGCGGTACGACGCTTGTCGCTGTTGCAGGAGATGCAGGCGTGTTAGTTACCGAAGCACCATGATGATCCGCCGTAGCGTTTGAGGAGGACGAAGAACTGGACTCATCGTACGCCGCTACTACCGCCGTCGAACCAGCAATGGATGATGACGTTTCCACGTTGCCCGATCGGTTGCTCTCTGCACCCTCGGAAACGTTGGCGGCTGTGGAGGGAGTGGAAGGTGTGACAAACTCTTCCGCTGCCAATTGCCCATTTGCCGTCGCTTGTTGGCTCACAGTTCCGCTGTTTGTCACGGTGGTCGCGCCACTACCATTGGTGGCACTACTCGGTGACGAACCATCTGCTGGTGTGGCAGCTGCCAAACTACTGCTGCTCCCATTGGCAGACATTGCTGTCTTCGAATCAGCTCCCGCCTTTGCTTCCATCGCAGAGGACGAAGTGTTGGAGGCAGTCGTTACTGAGGAGGAGGCGTTAGAGTTCGGTTTACCTCCCGATTCGATCTCCATCGTCGTAAGCGGTCCTGTCCCCCGAGAACACTGGTACAGTACACGGGAGATGATGAGCGCAACCTGCTGGTCCAGTATGTGGCTCATGACCAACCCCAGCAGCCGTTGTTCCTGCTGCATGAACAGTGGCCGATTGTCCGGATGTTTCGCTAGATGGAGTAGCGTTCCGGCAGCCCTACGCAACATATCAAGACTAGTGCCCATTGAGTCGGGGTTGTCACGCAGGAAGTTAATGCCGTGCTGGTTGGCCACACCCAGCGCTGATTGTTCCGCCTGTTCGATGAACGCCACCAGGTACGACACGCACGGTGATTGCAATGCAACCGTGCGTGCCATCGAACTGTCGGCCGCGGCCAGATAGTGAAGCAGATTGACCGAGAACTCGCGCAACACCTGATCCTCGTTCTTGCACAGATGGCGCGTCAGTACCGAGCACAACTTTTCGAGCCGCGAGAACGGTGGTGTCGCTATTACTAGATCCACATTCGCATCCGTCACGCACAACTTGCACAGCGCCTCAAGCGCTAACCGCTGGGGCGAGAGGGCAGCATTTGGACCGAGCGTCGGGAACGGGTCCTGACCGTGTGCCGATGGGCACACTGCCCAGTGTAGCAAACCGTCCAGGATTGGGCGTGAGATCGGCTCGTCGAAGCGGGACAAATCGAGCTGGCCGGAAATGTTGGCCGTCGCCACCAGCATGTTCTCGCGGATCTGCACCAAAAAGTCCCACCACCATTCGTGCTCACCCTGCAGACTGCTGCACGAGTCGGAGAAATCGGCATCCTCCTCGCGGTCATAGTTGCGCGTCTTTTTCGTACGCAACGGATGTTCGTGATTGAGCAGCAGCAGCTTGCCGAGTATCGCCAGAAAGCGGGATGATTTCGAGAATTCCGTCTCGTTGTTGGGCAGGAACGTGAGATTGCGCAAGATGTTCGAGATGGCTACACAGCGCCGGGCCAATGCATCCTGTCCCTCCGTTACCAGGTACAGGCTCGCTTCGTCCCGCGTGTAACACTCATCCTCATAGTCACTCATACGGCGGCGTTTGAGAACGCGGGCCGGATCGCGTACCGTTTCCGCGATATCGAACGCTATCGTCTTCCGTACCGCCGGTACCGTTACTGCCGCTGACAACGCCGCATTTTCCTCCGACTCATCGATGTCCATCTTTTCGTCTGCGGGTTTAACGACCGCAGGTGACTTTTGACAATCCTCCGACTTTACGCTGTTCTGCTGATGATGCTGTTCGCGATCGGCCGTTACGCTCGTTTCGTTACTATTTTCCCGCTCCGTATCAGCAGTATGGGCTGGTTCTTGCGGACCATTCGATAAACTCGACGTTTTCTCTAGCTCCATATCGATCTCCCGACAGTCCGCATCCATCGGCGTCGGAGTCGTACCCTTTGCAGTAGCCTTGCTGTCGACTGTCTCTGGTGCGGCGGCTTCCTTATCATCCACCGTCGCTTTCTCTTTCTTCACTATACAATTCTTTACTACCTTTTCCACACCACCGTCTCCAGCCTTTTCCTTCGCTTCCTCATCCTCCCCGCTTTCGCCGTTCATGAGACGCGCGATGTGGTGATCTTTCCGGGTTCGTAACGTCGGTGCCGTTACCGTTGCGGACGATTCCTCTTTCCTTCGCTTCGGTGGCGATAGCAATTCCTCCCCGTCCTCCTCTACATCCATCTCCGTCACCTCTTCGGACGTGTTTTTCAACGCCGTTGTCGTGTTTTTCTCCGCCGGTGCCGGTGCTTCATGAACGGTTTGTTCCTGCTGCTGCTCCCGCTCGTTTTTGCTCGTACACTTTGCACTGTTGTTATTGTTGCTTATGCCGCTAATGTAGCAGTTGTTGTTGTTAATCGTGGCTGCTATCCGCTTGCCGTTCCGGTTGCCACTCGCCGCCTTGGCGGCCTCCGCATATTTGGCGCTGGTTTTGATGTACTTTGCAAATGGAATGTTCACAAACTCGGCCCGGAACGTGTCCATGATGTAATCGTGCGGGTCCGGATCGGTATGGCCAGCCGTCCACGGATCGCCACCGACCTCGGTGTCACGCTGGTACTGATAATCGGACGCCCGATCCCAATCCCGGCGGTGGTCGAGCACAAACACATCGTCCTCCGCGGGATGAATCTTTACCGGGCGTCCCTTGCGGGACGTCATCGTATAGTTCGTCGTCGACGTCAGTATCAACGTTCGCTCGTCCGGGTTCGGTGGATTCTTTACCGAGCCCAGATCCAGTTCCTCGTTTGAATCACATGGTTTTGTGCTGCGTCTCGCATAGCACTGTGCAGTTCTTCGCCTGTCTATCGCCGAACCGGTACACTTTGTTGCTGCTCTGCCGCCATTTTCCTGCGTACCATTGTGATGCAATGGTGCGGCGTCCGGTAGACCATTCTCTAACTTCTCTTGCTTGATCATGGTGGTGGTGGTGGTGGTAGTCATTGTTGTCGTTGCCATCATCATAGGCGACGCTGGTTCAAGTTTTATCGTCGTTTCGGTTGTGGTTGTGGTCACCGCAATCGAGGATGCATTCACGATGGAAGACTGTGAATGCATTGTATGACCCTGTTCCTCCTTCTCCGGTTCATCATCATCCGCAACGTCCAGCATTTTGTCCAACAGAGCGGCACGATTGGTGGCCTCCACGCTGAACCGGTTTGTGGTGCCCTCGCGTTTACCACTCTCAAACATGTCGCAAAGACTCTTCTGGAAGTGATCTAGCAGCAGATTCAGCAGTCCCGGCATGTGCGCTAACCCGAAGTAAGCAACGGACGAATCATCAAAGAGCAGAATGTTGAGCACATCCAATGCCCAGGTGCTTTCGACGAGCAGTCCGGAGCGTAGGGCCATAAATATCCGCCAGGCATCTGTTTGACCAATATCCAGCTTGGTGATACGCTTTCTTCGGTACAGCACTGGCGTGGTAGCTTCCACGCTGTCCGTGGGGAACACTATGTCTCGCTTTTGTTGTACACCACCGGTGCCCGGTGGTTGGAAGTTAGGCCCGGCCGGTTGCACTTGTCCACCGCTTTGCACGGAAGGCTGTGCTTTGACTGCTGGTGACGCGTTTGGTACTGGGGCTACTCCGGGTACCACACCGGTAGCATTACCAGCAACGGAAGGCACGCCACTACCCGGTACTACGCCGCCAGCGGAGGGAACAACGGGCGGTACGCCGCCCGTAACTGGAACGACCGGTCCAGAGGAGGTGGTTGCACCGGGCGGTCCGCCCACAACTCCTGGCGGCTGCGGAGGCGTATTAATGCTAGACGGTGGCATTCCAGGCATGGAACCGGGAGGTGTCGGTACACCGGGACCGGCTCCGGCCATCGGCGGATACGGTTTACCACTGCGTAATGGTGGTCGCAATGGTGAATTCTGGGACGTCGGTGGCATCTGGTTCCAGGGCTGTTGTTGACCCTGCAGTAAAAGAAGCGTGTTAAAGATATTATTACATATAGTAGGATACAATTACAATCCAAGTAGTTAATGTACCAACCTGCTGATGTGTTGGATAAGGTGGTTGCTGTTGGTTGGGAGGATAGCGATTAACATCCGCGGCCGCTCCCCATTGACCCGGTGCGCCCGGTGGACCGCCCGGTGGACCACCAGCACCCGGTGGTCCCGGTGGTCCGCTCGGCCGCGGACCATTGTGTGCCCACTGTTGCTGAGGACTCTGCGGAGGATACTGACCACGGTATTGGCCACCAGGACCTGCCTGCCATCCACCTGCTGTTAGAACAAAGAAACATAATGATCAAGAGCACGGAAAGGACAACCTTCAAACCGCAGCCGAATACTTACGGTACATCTGTGGCCGCTGCTGGTATGGAGGGTAGGGCTGTTGGCTCTTTTCGAAATCCGGATGGCGTCGCGGTTGGTTGGGCTGTGGGTAGGGAAGAGCCTTGAAACACATGTACACGATAAATATCATTGCGAAACACAAAAAAGAAGCCAACATAGAACTGATCACTATGAAAACAGAAAGGCTAGCTATCTACCTGCTCCTGCTGCTGTCGGTAATAATCCGCCGCCGATTGAGGCACGCCCGGTTGACCGACCGGTGCCGGATAGCCTCCGGGTGCGCCCGGTTGCCCTTGTGCGCCAGGTTGCTGCTGAGGTGGAGGTGTTTGCTGCGGTTGCTGTTGCTGTTGTGTCGGAGGACCGCCCGGTGGCACTTGGCCTTGCGAGGCACCGCCAGCCTGACCCGGTATTGGTGGCGTACCGGCCGGAGGAACACCTGGGGCCGCACTGACGACTGGCTGCTGTTGCGGCGGATATGGTCGCTGTTGTGGTGGCGGAGGGTACGGTGAACTGCCGTAGCCACGGTACGGATCAGCCCCGGATGGAGGGCCTGGTACTCCGGCTGCCGACGATGGTGGTGTGCCTCTGTAGAGAGATCTGTCATTAGGTTAAATGCATTGATCTTTATTCGTTTGGACTGTACGTTTCGCAAGACAATCACAACACGGTACGAACATTTAGCGACACGGTTAGACGCGATCGGTACCAACCAGTGTTCTACTGTCACTTTTACAACTTACACTACCAACGAGTTACGATTCACACAAAGTACAAACATAGAACCAAAATCCTTACCCTTCTCCAGATTCTGGCGGTGCGTACGGAGGATAGAGCGGTCGATTCGTTGGAGGATACTGTCCCTGTTGACCGGGCGGTGGTGGATACTGTCCCGGCGGTGTACCCGTCGACGGGCCGTACTGCTCCGGTGCACCATACTGCCCATAACCACCCGGCTGTCCTTGATAAGGTGCACCTAACACGTAAATTTTGTGGAAATAAAGAGAAAAATGAATCAGTTAAATGCACTTCTTTATTCGATTGCAGTGTATTTCAACTATTTATCGTTTTCCCTTGTTGATCTTTATACACACGTGTATGGGTTAGTAACGGCTTTTCGGGTGAACAAACAACATAAACAAATGATACTGTGGAACTAGGGAAGATAAGGTAACAAACTGGACCTTCAGAGGGAGGGGGCGGTGTTAGCGGGGAACGATGGTAAGAGAGAGAGCATTGGTTGTGCCATTACCTTGGGGACGTGAAACCGGTGGATAGGGAGCGCCCTGTTGATACGGGGGACGCTGTGGACCCACAGGATCATCAAAGGGATTGCTCACGCTAATGTTATCGCCAGAGGTAGGCGGCGCCGAACCTACACGATGTTAGAGAGAGGATAAACAGAGAGATAGAGAGAGAGAGAGCGAGAGCACGCAATGATGAGAGAGGAACCATGAGTCACATATACAAAACAACGGAACACAAATGCGGCTGATGCGTGTGTCTCTTTATCGTGAACGCATACTAAAAGGAATAAGGATGAGATGTGAACTACAGTCGGTAGTGAGTGATGGAACCATAATATAATTGACGTTGCGGATTGCATAAGTCTTAAAAAAATAATGGTGGAATGTGTTATATCGATGTACATATATCACAATTTTAGCAGTTACACAGACATTCTAATAAACTGTAGTTCAGTGTTGTTCTAGTAGTGAATGGTAATTATTGATAACATTTTCACATAAGGTTTTATCATACACACACACACCTCCACCAAATTAATTTACTGCGATAATAAACACACAAGAACACAAATTTGTGAACAGTTATAATGAGTAAAGGATTGTAAAACTAAACGGAAAACACCCCTACCTGGATGAGGAGACTGTGTGCCACTCTGCTGTGAAGGTGGCCTTTGCTGGGGTTGTGGTGTTTGTTGCTGACCCGGGCCCGGTTGTGCACCGGGCGTTGCAACACCTGGCGGACCACCGGCACTACCTTGTTGCTGTTGCTGCTGCACATAGTCCGGCGTGGAACCGGGCGGATATCCGCTGCCCGGGTACGGTCCATAGCCATCCATCGAGGCACTGCTGCTGCCAGGCGCGGGAAATGAATCTTGCGAGTTGGATGAACCTAAAGCGATAATCGAAAAAAAAACAATGATGAGGGCTTTGTCTTTTCGCTAAAGTCACGCTATCATCATTACCTGGCGAGGGTACGGAGGTGGTTTTGGCGGACTTTTTCTTCGAACCCGCCTCCACCTGTGCAATGATCGGACCGGGATCGATGCCACCCCGATCGAATTTGCACTCAAACGGTAGCAGATTCTTGGTGTAGTGCTTTCGCAGCGTGTACGCCGCACTGCTGCTCGCCCCAATACCCAGCATACCGGCGATATCCTTCCACGTTTTACTCTTGGTAACCTTCAGTGATTTGGGCGGCAAAAAAGAGAAAGAAGAAAAAAAACACACGCAGACACCCGCGTTGTACGCTCAACCATTCTCGAATAAGCTTCAGCTGCCTCAACGGTTAGAGTGGGAGGGTAGGGTTAAGTTGTTTGGGGATCGGACAGGTCAGGACAGCTTAGCAACTCACCTTACACACCTCAACAAACCCGCCACGCTCCTGCACGTACACGTACAGCTTGTACAGATCCAACGGTGTCTTCGAGATCGTCGGACAGGCCGTGATCGGTGATCGTCGCTCGTCCATGTACGCCAGCAGTTTATCCAGAAACACGCGCCGCTCCGGCTTATCGTCCATCTCGTACAACTTGTTCAGGCTGTCCGATTTCTGCTGGATTTGTCATACAGGGAAGTAACAACAACAAAATACATGATAACGGGAAGATTAGTATATGGGTTGCAGAAGAAGGAATGTTATCGTTTCTTGTTTAGTATGAAATATAAAAAAAAAGTATGAAAATGAAAAAAAGGTCAAAAAAGTCAAGTCAACATCACCTGTGTTATGAAAAGAGAACAAAAGAGATAACATCTCACACCCAAGTGAAAATAGAATTGTGCAAAAACAGTATTATTAAGCTAGTTATAAGTTCGAAGGATGCACACACGTTTACAAAACCAAAACTTGATTAGTAAACAAAAGAGATTAAGGATAAGTTGTTAGTACAATAAATTGTTTGATTCTTATCATAAGTGAATCCTTTAAAAACGAAAGTTCGTTTCCCATTTCCTTCTTGGGAAGAGAAAGCAAAATATGTATTATATTAAAAATTAAAAAGAAACAAAAAAGTACGATTGCTTCAAGTAATGCAAACATCCTAGTTATGGTTAAGTTGTTAATCGTCCGGGCAATCAAACAATAAAATCACTCAAACCGCACTGTGCAAATGGTAAAAATGTTGTGATGATTAAACAATTAATAAAAGAAAACCAGAAAATGTGAAAAATGCATACGCACGTAGAGCGAACGTGAGTAAATGTGACAATTAAATTAAAATAGAACATAAAGAGGCAACCATAATGCAAGCACCGAAGCACAAACATCCAAAACCAATCCATGCAATAACATAATTGTTTGTGTAAAAAAAAGGAAAGAACGCGCCCCGGTTGGCCGGATTTCGGTTGCAAAGTTGTAAGAAACAATATTAACCTTAGTTGATCTAAAAGGTGTCTCCGGTGTGGGAGGAACGTGACTGTTAAATACCTGCGAATTAGAAGGAGAAAACGATCGAAAGGGAACGAGTTCAGTAAATGCGTCCAACTTTCACAGTGAGCGATGGTGAGATGGTGGTGGTGGTTTCATCAGAAACTTAGGTATCATTTTGATACTTGCAATAATGAGATAGTATAACACAAATGTGGTAGTCCAATTTCATACGGATGATACGGTGTTGGGAGCAGGATGAAGGATTATTCTTAATTGCTGATACGTAAAAAGGCACAATCGAGCTACGGATTTTGTTTAGCAGTATGGCTCCATCCATCGTGGGTGCCAGAGTATGGCATGTGTTTAATGTATTTGTTTTGCAAACTCAAAAAAAGCATTCACTAACGATTGAACTTGTATTCAAATCAACATAATCAACAGCAACTGGCCACAACAAACCGGAACGGGATAAAAGCAAACGATAATCAACGCAACAACGAAAGGTAAAATCGGGATCTAAATAAAAAGGCAGCTCCCACCCGCAATCGAAAAACATTATTAGCAAACAGAGGAAATGCTACGGAACTAGCAAAAGTACCATAAAACACTACCCGCTGGCAAAGAAAACTTCCAAATAAAAGGCAAAAGTATGAAAAGAGAAACGTGTTGATCGTGTGAACTGTTGTAAGTGTTTTGGTGTTTTGGTGGATGGTTGGATGTACGGTAAAGAACGTTCATACTTTTAGAAAAGATTAATTAATTTTTCTCCATCTTTTAAACTCCAATTTTACAATATCTAATTCGAACGCCTTAGCAACGGGCACACTGATAACTACAGCGATTTGGAAAACAATTTTGTCACGGAATGGATCAACACAATGTAGGTTGGAGAATTTTGAACAGGACACTCGGAATGTGGAAAAGAATAGGACAAAAAACACAGCTGTTCTATGGTAAAGAGGCGCAAAAAAGAAAACCGATTGTACATCTACGTTTCTACTACGACTGGCTACGTTCGACGGACGACGTGTCAACATCGGCGTCGCCGGCTTGCTCGGCACGAGTACGTGTGAACGTGACGGCGACGTATAGGAGGAGTAGGAGTACCAGTACGCAACAAGGGCCGCCGCGGCCGCCGCAGTTGCGGCCGCAGCCGACGATGGCGACGATCCAGCACAGGTAGTCGATGATGCCGACGGTGACAAACCTTCTCGGCGAGCCAGCGGCAAGGGAGACGACGAGGTGACAGCACCAGCAGCAGCTACACCACCAACAGAAGTAACCACTAACGGGTGATCACGCAAAGATCTCGATCCAGTCGATGGATGCGATGAGCGGGAGTTGGTCCCAAACTCAGCCCCCGTAAAGGTGGATCTTGGGCCGAAAGAATTGGGTCGATAAAACAACCGATGATAAGGATACGAGGCAAGGGTATGGTGATTTTGGTCATGCTGAAGAAAGGGAAGCTGGTTGTAGGTGGGTTGAAATTGGCTTCGGGGAAGTGACATTGCGCCTCTACTGTGCGCGGGACGCTGTAGAAACTGATCAACTCCACATCGCTCATCGTACGAGGGGGAAATAGATTGGGGCAGGTAGGGAACGGAACTATCGCCCTCCAACGATAGTAACTCCTGTTGGTGTTGCTGCTGCTGTTGCTGCTCATTCCGATGCCGTAGCCCCGGGAGAAGAAGTGCCTGTGAGCCAGATAAGCTCAGACAACCGTCAACTACATCGCTACTGCTGCTCTCGCTGCTGTTGCAGAGTTGTTGCTCTTGATGAAGCTGTTGATGTTGTTGCTGATGATTCGACGGTTGTTGTTGGTTAGTGTTGTTGCGGTTGCTACCGATGCGTTCGTTGCTGCTGATGTTGCTGCCACTGGCGACAGCAGCAGTGGTAGTGGTGTTTTCGCCACGCGTTACTATACTCACTGGACTAGCTGGCGTCCGGGGCCAGGACGTCGGGGACGAGTTGAGCTCGAAGTCTTCGTGTGCGTTGTGCGGCCCGGGTGACGCGTTCGACGACGACGGTGTGTTGGTGCCCGTCAGATGGCTTTGGTTGTAGTGATCGTTTTTCCGCGATTTCGGTGTCGAGCACGTAGGATCTTCTCCGGAAGCTGTAAAAGTACGAAAGGAGTGGCATGTTAGATCCCTGTCAGCTAGATGGGTGCTAGACGGCAGATATGAGACACTGCTGGATACTTGCCTACTGAGGTATTGGATAAGGTACTCTGCTGACTGGCTTCGTCGAGTGGAGCGCCATCAGGTCCCGTCGTAACGAGTGAGGTAACTGGGTGATGATGATGGGGATGATGGTGATGATGGGGACCTCCGACCGCTCCTCCACCCGGCCCGCCAGTCGCATTTACGATGCCATTATCCTGCCCAGCACCTGCCAACAGCCCGTGATGTGGTTGCGGCGGCACATCGGCACCGGGGTGGTGTCCCGGTTGGTGCTGCGCATGGGGTGGCGGCCCATGCGGATGATGATGGGGCGAGTGGGGAGGTTGTTGTTGCGGTTGTTGGGATTGCTGTCCCGGGTGTTGCGGTTGCGTCGGAGGTTGCTGCTGATGCGGCGAAGGCGGATGGCCGCTGTCTTGCTGCGAAGGATGCTGGTGTCCTACGGCGCTACTACCGGCACCCGAAGGTGACTGGCTAGGTGGCGTACCGGCCGGTGGTGGAGGACCCATACTGCTCGCGTTCGGTGGTGGCGGCAGCCCCATCGGTGGACCCATGTGGTGAGGTGGACCCATCGGTGGATGCATACCCGGACCGTTGCCATAGCCCTGACCGGGCGGTGGCGTAGGACTAGGTGCGCCACTGTAAGCACCCTTGTGCTGAAGGTGTTGCTTCAGATAGTTGAGTGGCTGCGGTGAGCCACTCTGGGGCGGAGGTTGCTGGGACTGGGCTTGCCCCGGATGGTGGGGCGGCTGATGATGCGCTTGATGATGCGGTTGATGATGTGGGGGCGGCTGGTGGTGTTGTGAGTGTTGCTGCTGCTGAGGCGATTGCGGATGTACGCCGCCTGCCCCCGGTGGCCCCGGTGGCATACCCTTGCCCTGCCGGGGACCTCCCGGTCCACCCGGCGTCGGTGGACCGCTCTGTCCTTGCTGCGATTGCTGTACATGATTATTTACATGGCCCGCACCGGCACCACCCGGTCCGGCCTGTGTGTGTGGTGGTCCCCAGGGGCTTGGCGGCTGATGCGGATACTGATGCGGAGGGTACTGCGAGTGCGGTGGTGGCGGTCCACCGGCACCCACATGATTAGGCATACGGTGCTGCCCCGGATAGCCACCGGGTGGTGGGTGTGGAGGCGGGGGACCACCACTCCCGGGAGGGCCCTGCTGGGGCGACTGTGTGCCGGGTGGTGGTGGTCCCGGTACGGGTGGCGATGGCCCATACGCTCCCGGGTACTGCGGACGCGGCGAGTAACTCGCGGGCGAGTGTGGTGAATACTGCTGCGACTGCGGTGGTGGCTGCTGGTGGGGAGGTGGTGGTGGATACGGAGACATCTGCTGTCCGGGCCCACCCGGAGGCATACCGCCGGGCCCTCCGGGACCCATCTTGTACGGGCCGTGCATGTGGGGCGGATGTGGCGCTTGCGCCTGATAGCCCTGGGCGGCCATACCTGCCGCGGCACCGGCCGACCCTCCGCCGCCTGCCTGAGACGACGGTGGTAACGATGCACTGCCGGACTGGGCAGTCGACACTGGTGGCAGTTGCTGCTGCTGCGCGGAAGCCGACGGTGGACGATTCGGTGACGCAACACGGGCGTGATGATCCGGCGGTCCCTGTGTCTGATTGCCGTGCACGAGATTACTATTGCTGTTGCCGTGCTGATGATTCGGGCCCTGCTGTTGCTGATTTGGAGTTTGCGAGTGACTGCTGGATGGACGAGGAGGCATCGAAACACTTTGCTGGCCTAGAATGGAAAAGGGGTCGTATAACATTCGTTAGTCATCGTTTAAAACAAACCTAAAGCTAATTTGTAACTGATAACTTCGTGATTTCCAGAAGGATAGACGAGTAATGTTTCGAAATAAAAATAAACTCTTGATCTTCATCGATTCATATTGTTCCAGAGTGAGAAAATGAATATCGATGTAAATTCTTAAAGTTTTCAAACAAACCATATCAACTCTGCCATATTTTGACACGTTTTCAGTGACTAGCTTTCTGTTTTGTTTCGTTTCTTTATCGTATTGAGTTTACATCAAGACCTCCACCAGTAAAGGCAAGCCATAGGAGGTGTTATCAATATCTCCCGCTAGGTTGCTTAAACAACTTAAAACGAAATACCTTGCACGATAGCGTTAATCGAAAATTGTACCACACAATATCGATGCACGTATTGAGTTGATACGTATCTGAATTTTACACACGAACATCATACTTTATCATACTTTAAGAACAGCTAGACACATTGTTAAGCGCTATCTAAGATGCACCATACGGACGCTTTTAAAACACCGTCGGTACGGCAGCCACTACAATCAGCAACAAGTGTGTTACAAGACTTACCTACTGCCGGCGACATAGAACGTGAACCGCTACCAGAACCAGTTGGTGACGGCGTGGGCCTCATGCCCTGAGACGACGAAGAGGAGGAGGAGTTCGGTGTGCCCGGTGCCCCGTGGACGCCTGTCGGTCCTGTGGAATTGCCAGGCCCGCCACTACCTCCTGTCGTACTGTCATTACTGTTTTGACCCGTGGAATCCTGTGTGGGGAAAAAAAAAGAAAAATAAAACACATCCATTAATGGTGATCATACTCGGGAATATCAAAGTTCGGGACAATTAGCATGTCGGCAGAAAGTTTGTAGCTGTAACTATATCTTATATTTAACGTACAAATGCACCACCGAAGAACCAGCATGGGCTACTACTTCTAGCGGTTGTATTGTAACGTCTAGACGACCAACGCCGTGCGGTAGAACTTGGTGCCGGTAACATTTGGGGTATCGTTCGAGGAAACCCGGGCATTGCCAAACCGGAGTAGGGCGCTGATGAAGATGAAACCATCATCGCTAATCGCCACCAATCATCATACGCGGTTGGTGCAGGTAAAGGAGATGGACCCGACGGCGATGATGGCGTCCCAGAGGATGACGTTGAGGATGGCGATGACGAAGTAGGTGGCCGATAGTTCATAGTGCTGTGTCAGTGCAAAACAGCCAACAGTACACGTAAGCAAACACCTGTACACTTCACTTCACCAGAAAGATAATCATCCGACCAAAAAAATAAAAAAAACACAACCATCGGAGTAGGTCCTTTCTGGGGCACAACTGTTCCTTATTTTTCGTAACCTACATCACACACATCTACACTGCCGAGACGGTGGGAGATGGTAATGGTGTTCTTTTGCACTCTGCAACAACAACACAAAAACGTCCCCGAGTTCTCGTTTTCTGTTGCTGTTTTCGAATTATTCCTTTTTGCAGATTGTTTGTATAGGTCGGAGGTCCTTCTTCCCGCTGGCTGTGTCCCGTGTTTTGCTCTTGACACCCTTTTGCCTTCTGCACCAAGTCAATGTGAGTGTCTTGCCCTCCACCACCAGTGTGTGTGGGTGTGGAACAAAAAAAAAAGCTCCAAGTGCATATGATCAAATTTTTCGCACAAATTCCACCATCCCCATTTAATCGCCCAAATGTGACTGATTTAATAGCCTTCCGGTGTTGGTGCAGTAGCCTGAACCGAAGGTGCCGTGCTGGAGCGTTATGCTTTTGCTGCATACTTTTACTTTACTGTACGCATACAGCTGCTACTACTGATGCTACTACTACTACTACTAGCACTACTACTGCTGTAAGCGTGCATGTGAGTGGGACACGACAACAGGACCCTTCTGGATATATTATCCCAACAGAACAACACGCGTGACGTACGCAAATGGTTGTTGGCGCATTCTGTACCGCTCTGTGTGGCAGGACAAGCGTGACCAGGTGACAGGAAGTACACAACTACCTGCTCGCACACACACGCGTGTTAAATCTACGACACACGCAAACACAAATGCACAAAAATGCAATGGGTGAGAGTTTTATTTTGGAGATGAATCAAATTAAGACAAAAAAAAAATAATGCGACAGGGAAAAGGACAACATGAAACAGAAATAAATGATGAACCACCGCCCGGGTTTCCCCCGTTTTTTAAACAGAAGACACACATACAAACATACACATTGATATGTGCAAGGATCAGAAAAGCCAACACAACGAATGACCACTGGCACACACCAACACAAACACAGAGAGAGAGAGAGAGAGAGAGAGAGAGAGGGGGGGGGGAGAGGTGTGCAAAAATGCAACAACCGTTTTAAATGTGCCTTTCATTTAGCTGATCGGGGATGATTTTAGGGGACCAACAACCATCGCGTATTGCACTCTGCAGCAACACAAACAACAAGAAACGGGGCAATTTTTGTTGGCCTCGCGGTACACCGCCACCCATCCGGCCCCAGTCGTCGTCAACCAAACCAGAAAAACCGCCAGCCGTGAAAGAGAACTCTGCTGGATAATAGATGGAAACACAGTTGGGCAGAGAGAAGGATATGCACACACACACGCGCGCACAAATGGCAAACATTTTCACATCCCTACATTTTCATTGTAGTTTTCCCTATTTATGCACTTTATGCGTTTTTCCTTTTTTTTGCCTTCTCTGTGGCTCCATGATGATATGCCATAGCAGATGAAAAAGCAAAAAAGGGGAGCGTGTTTGGTCAACGGTGTACTATAACACAGAAAACATCAGAGAGACCACGGACATTCATGGAATGCCGCCTTCTCTGTACGCACGCTGCTTTGCTGACCACCTCAAAACCACCCACACCACACATCAAATTTCCATGACACGCGTCTCCCACCC
>KI424032.1:0-15516 GCA_000473375.1 Anopheles culicifacies | reverse complement strand
CTCTTATCAATTTTGATTTTGTTTTTTAAATCCAATTACTTTTTTTAAATGTCATCCTGCTTCGCACATACCTCATCCATCATCACCACCCAACCACCGTCTTGAACGGGTCCTCGACTTACCAAACGCAGTTATTTATAGTACATTCTCCACCTCCCCTTTCAAACCCTTAAATCATGCGATACTTACCCCCAAAAATAGATACCCGTCTTTTGTTGGACATCCTCCTAAACATCCCCAGAGCTACCGTGACCTTTGACGTGTACCATGTACCTTCATCCGGACGGGAAAGTAAATTGGACACTGATAAGGATTTGCCTTCAACCGCAAACACCCACGCAACCAACCACGCGAAGATGAAACATTCCGACAGTGGACGGGAGATGGACGAGTTCTAAGCGGAACATCGCATCTCTGTCCAAAAATAACACTGGAGCAAGCATGACGCGAACGTACGCATTAACCGGTGGTTTACTAACTTCATCCCTGCCCAAAAAAGAAAACAAAACGAGCACTCCCTTTAATCGCCCTTTATGCCGCAGTGTCATTTGCACGTCATACAAACTTCGATTTGCGCCATCATTTTCCCCAGATTGGGTAAACAATTTGAGTGTTTGTACTGCTTTTTGACGATCGCAAAACCACTGTAAATGAGATACCTTTTAACAGGTTTTGCTTGTTACCTTTACTTCTTTCTTTCTTTCTTTCCATTTGTTTGTTCCCCTTAGAAGTGATAACGTCATGGGTTAATGTTTTTTTATATGTTTTTTTCTCTATTTCTTTATAATAATAAGTCAAAGGAGTTTATACACTTTGTGGATGAATGCTCTACTTTCGAAGAAAGAAAAAAAACAGAGGAAAACAATCGTTCCTACAGTTAAATACAAACGTCTGACGCTTGCGGCGTTGTTTAGAGAAGCAAGGAAAGAAAGCTGTTTTTTGAAAAGGTGTTTTGTTGTTGTTTAATCTGTTTTCTTGTTTTCTTCCCTACTACGCATTCGATTGGTTTTGTTCTTATCTAGCTTTCCTCCACCTGCCTGCCTGCCCCACCCGTAAACGTGCGCACTAATTGTCGCTCCAATAATCCACCGGCTGACGCCACCACTCAAACACACACCTGATGTGTCTTCATCTTGTCTTAATAATTCTTTGTTCATGTGTTTTTTTTTTATTATACTTTTTAATTATCTTTTTTATGGGTTTTTTTTTGTTTTATTCTATTTTTCAACATTTTCTTTTGCTGCTCATTTAATATACAATTTTCTTCCTCCTTTACCAACTCCGTAATGTACTGCATACTTCCGCTAGTAGTAGAACTACTACATTTTGTGTCCTGCCGTTTGGTAAATGAATAATGTTTGTTTTGTGTTATGCGTTTTTCTTTTTTCCCCTACAAATTAATGCAGATGTGGGATTCACAAACACTTCGTGCACAAAATCGTGCCACTTTGCCCACAGCGGACACTAACACCATTTTGCACGTGGTTTTGCGCATAGTGGTTGTGGTTATGGTCCTTTACTCGTTTAAAACTCGCTTTCTTTTGCTTGCTTTTTCACTGTCCATCTCTCTCTCTCTCTCTTTAACCCTCTTTTTTAACACACTTTTTTTCTTGTCTTCTGTTTTCCTTTTTCTATCTCTCTCTCTCTCTGTATCTCTATGCTGTATGTGGTTAAGAGTCACTTTTTTTTTGTTTCTGCTTGCTTATCAGCTAATATCACAGTTTTTGTTTACTTTCATTTCTTTTCTTCCCTCCCCGTTGTAATGTTTTAGTGTTTGCTGATTTTTGCTGATTTTGTTGTTGTTGCTGCTGCTGTTGTTCTGGGTTTTGTTACTGTTCTTTTTGCTTTGCTTTGTTTCCGTTACAGTACTTGGTTGACTTTGTTGTTTTCTTAGCGAAACACTTACTTAATAAAACCATGTTCTTCACCTTCCCTAGTGGTTTAAGGTTTGTTTCCTAACAAATTTGTTTTTTCTTCCCCAATACCAGAACATTACCTGCGTACCGCATAGGAGGATGTAATCGTGTAGGAAAGAGGCCACTTCTCGATGCGAATGCTTTTTTTTTTGTTTGTTTTGTAACTATACGGTATCCTTTCGTTCTTGTAAAGAGAGTATTTGTTCCTGATGTTTCATCTTTGTGTCCGTATGAATGTGCTCAGTATTTTTAAACCGTTTGCTTATCCTTTCTACTTGGTTTTCACTACTTGTCTACATGGTTTTATTTTTGTGGTTTGTTTACTGTTTTTTTTTACAAATACAACAAATATGATTTGTGTGCTTTTGTAGGTATTTCGTTAAGCTAATGTTTATGCGCAATTGCTTCGATTCGCTGCTAAAGTGCAAACAAAATTTAACTGAAGCCGGAACATTCTGCCCGCGAGTGTTAACGAGTGGTGTGTACACTAACTAACTCTTTAGATGACCATGTACCATGCCCAACATGGTGTTACCATTTTTCACATCTTTGCTGTATGTGCTTTTGTTTTTGCGCTCTCATCTTTCTTGTTTCAAAATTAAGAGCTTGCCTAAAGCGTTTTCCGTTAAATTCTTTGTCGGCACAAGTGTTTTTTTCGTTTGTTTTGCTTACAACTACCAACTCTACACAAGTTTTTGTTTCTCACCGCGAGAGTTGGATAATGCGCTGTACAACTTTGTTGAATTTGACCGTTTGCGTTCCACACACACACACGCATTGCAATCGAATTGGTTTAGTGTCTGTTTTGGTTTCAGTTTTTTGCTTCTTTTCTTAGTCCGCATGCCCTAAAATGATGCGACAAGTTTGGGTTTCGCCCTTTGCTATCTAGCTGCTGCTCTTCTTGGTTACTGCTTTTCTATCAGAACTTTTTGGCCACAACAATTCTAATCGATGTATGAAAACAAAACCTAATTATTTACACCCGTGCATTCGTACGGCACCGAATGGAACCACCGTCCGTTAGGGAGGTACACTTAAAGTAAAAAGTGATTGAAAAACGGGGAAGCATATCATAAAAAGCACTAAGCGCAACGAAACATTTCCAGTAACATGAAACAATCTCTTATGTGCGGCCAAACACACACACACACCAGTTGCTTCGTGTTGAGGTTGTTTTAACAGCGATCGGCCCCCACACCACACGTCGATGGAAAGAAAAGCGAAAGGGGGAAAAAAAAGGTAACGGTCCAAAAGGCAACCGAACCAAGGGCCCCTGAAGGGCTGAGGGGAATAACAATAACAGAATCAATCGAAACGCTCAAAAGCTCCACGGCTTCGTACGGCGGTTTGTTGGTGGACCAGAAAATAGCGGCAGGAAAATTACCTCCAAAAGAAAAGTAACTGTTAGGTCAATAGCTTTTCAATCGTGCATTGTAAACGATAGCACGGTAGGCTTGTCACTTATTAAGTATCAAGCAATAAATCAGTTCAGTTATTCCAGCAAAGCTAAGCAACGTGGTTATTCAGCTATTACTTGCGTCTTTTAGATAATCAGTGAATTACAAATTGCATGTCGGTCCTTCAAACCGGATGACAGTTGTGAGCATCAAAAAGAGCTTTACTAACCATAAAAAATCGACCGCAGAATCTCGTGTCTCATCTATCCATGGGATGCTTTCGATTCTCAGTCAAAGAGAGCTGCCTCAATACAATTTTCAAATAATGCTAAAACCTTTGCTAAAGCCATAAATATGTACCCCTATGAAGTAAACATACACAAGACCATCAACCATTAATTCCCCCCAAAGAAGGCTTCATTTCGGTGAAATTTTGGAGGCGGGTGTTAAACAAGTCAAGCATCATTTAACTCGAGTGGACATCCGCCATACCAAAGGGTGAAGCATTCGAAACGTTACGAATTGCACACCAAACAACAGCAACACGGATGCCAATGCACAAAACGGTACATTATCTTCTCTTCACGCGGTTACGTCTTTCCATCATTCTAAACCAGGGCGTAAAGAGCTGCGAGAGCTAAACTCTCGCAAGAGAAAGGGAAGGAAATAAGGCAAAGCAGTGGCTGTGCTTCCCCCCCTCCCAAAAGTGGAAAAAGTGTTGCAGATAATTTAAGACGGGAAAAACTTTAGGCTTAGTGGTGGTTAAACGTGGAGAAAACGCGCATTCATGCAACACGTGCAGTTTGCGGGTGTATGTGTGAAGTTGTATGTAAATAGACTGTAAAAAGAAAAACTATAATGGACTAGTAGTAGAGGCACGTATTAAAAATAGTAGAAGACAACGAATGTAGAATTGATAGAACAGTCCATTCAAACACTTCTGTCAGTCTTAATGACCGGACTGCACTACACGTGGGTACCACTGTGCGGGATAAATGTTTAGTAAGCACGAACTAAATACTCCCAAACACTGTGTGACAGGTAAGTGTCACAGTGCACCTAGACGTTTGTGTACGCACGAATTCCACCAGATGGAGCCACCATAATCGAGGTTTGTAGTGTCTAAACAGAGTGACAACAGCAAAAACAAAAAATACTCCCCGAAAATAAATGCTTACCGACGCACAAACACAGACAGCGTCGAAGCGCGAAACTCTACGGGCGCGATTTAAATCTGGCATTTTTCTTTTTGCTTTTCTCCTTTGCTAACCCTTCTCCCCCTTCCCCTTCCTAAACCCCGCTAGCGCACGTTTCGTACGCTGTACGGGCCTTGCCACTTTCACTTATTTCATGTCTCACTTTGTCTTGCACGTTCGCACGCCGCTGGTTGGTGAAGTTGGTTCACTCGCATGACGCACCTGCGACGGCGTTGGATCGCCACAGAAACATAGCTACTAGCGGGCAGCACCGTTGCGTGATGACCGTTAGATGGTCTCGTAAAACGAAACAAAAAAAAAACGCTTCGCTAAGACACAAAGGCAGAGTGGGCCAAAGTGTCTGACACCTTCGGACTAAAGGGTGGGGGGGAGATAATAAACTTACCGGAAACGAATTCCATTACATGCACCGTGCGTGATCTTTACCGAGCGTTTGGTTAGTAGTTGTAAGTGAAGAAGAAAAAAAGGTATTACTACTACTTTCTGGCATTATTTGAATAGAATTAGGACAACACCGGCACAGCAGTGTCACAAAACTGTTCGATTCAAAGGGAAATGAAGAAATCTCTTTTCCCTTACTTGTGCCCCTTCCCTCCAACAGTGCCCCCCCCCCCCCGGGTTGAGTTTGCTACTTTGGCGCTAGTGTGTCTCCGATTGCTTGCTGTTGCACTTGAATATTTGCACATTTTGCATTGCGTTTTTGAATGCATATATTACACCGTTCCCCGACACTATTGCAACAAGCAGTGATTTATGCACAAAACAAATGGATGACACGTTAATCAGTCGATTGCGATAACTGTTCTGGTGACTATCAGAGAAGTAAAGTTTCTAATTCCTATTTCCTGCTACCCTTTTGTCCCGAAACAGATTCCACGTGGAACGCGAAAAGGAGAGGGAGTGTATGGAAGAAGAGCGGATGCTACGTATGAGTGTCCAATGGAGGAGTGGAACCTGACAGTTTTTAACTAAATAGGAATAATGTTAATAAAAACTGAATAACATAATTAATTACAATAAAAACTAACTCCTAAGCCTTCGGCCTTCCTCAAGCACGCCTCCAAGCTGCATTAATGCAAGCGTTCGGTTTTTGCTGGTGATTTTGGTGGTTTTTTGTTGAAATTAAAATAAAAAAAAAACGAATTCTTTAAACAAAAACCGAACCAAAAACGCTCGTTATTCGGCTTGAACTAAGCTTGAACTAAATAAAATTGTCTAATGTGTGGCGCAAAGTCGTCGTTCCTAGGCAAATGATGAATGGGTAGCTATACACACAAACACACCGTGCTCTAGGGCGTGGAAAAGGGTCATCGTCAACCTTGGTGGTAGACATTTTGACACTTTTTTTTTTCTTCCTCCCCATATTGTTTGGAACGCTCCTCAACTCATTCAACGAGCTTATTAGGCGTGTGTGCGTGGGTGTGTGTGTGCAATTGTGAAAAAGTGAAATCAATTTCCCTTCCAGTGTGCGCTTTTTCGTTTTCCTCTTCTTCGTACGGAATCTTATGCGCTTATGGGCAAATAAATTAAGAATTACGTTAACGGTTAAAGAGGATGGGAAGTGCACACACACACACACACACACTCACCCACTGTACGGCATCGGTAGTGCTTTTACTACCCACTCACTACCTAGTATTATTGCTACTACCACTACTACTACTACTACAGCAACCATTCGCACACACGCACCGAGCGTGCCGTTGTGTCGGCGGCCTACTTTCAAGTTTCCAGCGACGTAACGACGAGATTGTGGAACACGCTGGCACCACCGTCCGTACCCATCAGCATGGCTGCCTGACCGCAGGAATCCACACCGCTCCCAACCGTCCCATTGCAGGAAGCGTTCGGGCCCGTAACGTTCGATGCCGCTGGTAACGCACCATTGCCGGCCGCACTTCCGGTCACACCGCAGCCCATGGCCGTGCCGGTTGCGTTACCGGTGGCGGCTGCGGCGGCCGCTGCTGCTGCTGCTGCCGCGGCAGCTGCACCAGCCGCCGAGGTGGCAGCTACGACGGCCGCTGCCGCCATTGCACCGCCATTGCTAACACCGAGCCGTAACGCATCCATTATTACCTCGAACTCCTTCTGGTGGTGATGGTGCACCTGATAGTCGAATCCGGCCAAATCCGGCAGCGGATGGAACGGGTGCAGAAACGGATGGGAGAAGGAATGCAACTGCTGCTGCTGCTGGTGGTTCTGGTGTTGTTCTAGTAGGTCACCGATCTTTGGTCGCTTGGGTGAGACGATACACTCACCGTCATGGGACGCATCGTCACCATTGACCGACCGTTCAACGCCGGTACCATTCTCAGTCGCTGGCGGACATTCGTCAATGCCTGTGAGCAGACGGCCGGCACTGGGGAAATAGATCTGGGACAGGGCTTCCCGCACCAAACGATCACTGTCGTCGTCGTCGATCGAGGCGAACTTGCGCTTGCGGGATACCATCGCCTGCTCGAGCTGTTCCGCACCCTGCGTTATCTCCGGATCGACCAGCGGCATTGCGGCGTCCAGCGCACACAGTTCGCGATCGAGCGTTTCCAGATCCGTCTCGACGGAGGACGACTTTCTTTGGCTCACCGGTCGATCCGTGTCGGGGGTGATGGTGGTGTTGCCGTCCGACAGGGCAGAGGTGTTGTTGCTGGCGCTGGAATTGGAGGAAGCGGTAGTGGATCCGGCGCTCCCGTCGGTTCCGGCACTGTTGTTCGCTGCACCGTGCGGCACCGTCTGCTGGTTTGCATTGGCCGCTTGATGCAGATGGTGGGACTGAGACAACCGTTGGTGAAGGGCCTGCAGGTGCTGGTGGTGGTTGAGGTGGTTGTGGTGGTGTTGCGAGGATAGATTATGATTGTGCTGCAGCTGACAGTTGTTGTTCATGTTTTCATTGTTGTGCATAAACTCGCCCAGCTCGTCGTTGCAGCTACTGCTGCCGTGATGATGCAGGTGATGGTGGTGATGATGGTGAAGGTGGTGATGGTGATTATTATTGTTGGCATTGGTAATATTGTTGTTGATGCAATCCTCCGACGACACATCGTCCTCATCGAGCTGCTTTCGGTTACTGTCGTTGGTTCTACGGGAAAGGAACAAAAACAAGGAAGAAGAGGACATGTAATTTAATTGCTGAATAACAAAAATATCACCGTAATAGCATAAAACAACACCAAAATAGCGCGTAGTATTAAAAGCCAGTAAACAACAATAGCAGATAATCAATCGATTTGACGTACACCGTTCCATTCCAAGAATAGAATCCCGTGTTGTTGTGCCTCCGCCTTGCTGATCGATTTCTGCGAACGCTTGTGACGTTTTACGCTAATGTCATTCATGACGTCACACATGGCAGACGCCTACTACGAAAATACGGATGCGAACGGTAAACGAGAGGGGTTCGCGCGTCCCAAGCAACGCGACGGCATACGCACAGGGGTATTAATCGAATACGAGTGTACGTGTGTATGTGTGTTGGTGGCACACACTTGTGCGATAGAGATGCTTTTCTATGGTAATCTTATTTTAGTTCATCAACTGCAAGCACGATCCACGCTACTACCTTCACTTACAAAGGTATAAGTGACGGTGTGTGAAAAATTCAACTGTTACTACACTGTACGTGTTTTGGGATGAAGCTTTTGATGCTTCTAATAAAGAAACGTCACCGTTTATGACCACTACGTCATAAGCCGTTCTTTTAAACGGTCAGTAGTGTGTATCGGTAGTCCGTTTACGATATGGAAAATATCGCGTGCCTTGGTTGTGTGTGAGAGCAGGAAAACCTGTCTAAAATTAGCCATCTAGTGATTTTTAGCAACCCTTCCCTCCGAAACACACGACCACTCTCTTGCTCGCTCACTCTCTTCTGTCTGTTCCATGCAGGGCGATAGCAAGTGGTGGCAGAACTGTGATAGATGCCCATCTCCACACATATTCACGACCTGGCTTTCTGCAACTTGTCGTATTGTTATTTTCGTTAGTGCTATTTTTAGTGCCGGCCAGATCATCATCCCGCACGCCCCTTGGCCGGGGGGGAAAAGGAGAGACGCAAAGCGATTGGGAGTGCGTTGTGGCGGCACATAACACGGAAGAAATCAATCGAATTACGGTGTGGTGATGAAACAATATAGCCGCAACATCAAACACCGCGTTCGCTGCAAGAACGCGAACGTTCAAAAGTCACCGTCGTGCCCCGTACGCCGTCGTGCTCACTTCACTATTGCTCCTTCACACACACACATACACACACATTCACAAAGAAGAAATATAAAATCTTTCGACCGTACAGCATCTTCATCGGTATCCGTTTTCCTTCTATTCCTCCATCGTGTGCTGTTGCGGTGGTAATAAACAATAAATCGTCGTTTTTTTTCCATAAGGAATTTCCGACAGCATCGGACAACGAGAGCGAGAGCATAAATGTGCGTTCTCTGTCGAACACGGGTTTTCTCTCGCACACTCTGTTCACTTCATCGTATGCACAAGATGAGATAAAAAAATAACCGTTATGTATCTCATCCAACACGCTTAATCTCGCTCGTTTCCACTTGACGTCGCACAAATTTACACACATCGTGCACACGACGCGTGCATGTAATTCCCTCCACCTCCCCTCCCCTCCTACATTAATTCCCCTTCCCGGCACATATGGGTTTGCACGTTCGCACACACAATCGATTCTGACGATTAAACGTCACACACTTAGCGTGCGGGGAAAAGGGAAACTCAATACTCACTTGGCGAGATTGGAGAGCATCAGTAGCTTATGCTGTTTCTCGCGCCGTATGTCATCGGTGAGGCGCGAGTACGTGTTGTTGATGCACACCGAACGGCGCAGGTTGCGCTCCGAATCCTTGATCCGTTCCAGCTTGTGCACGCACAGCTGCAGGATCCGCTTGCGCACCTCGCGCTGTTTCAGCTGGGGCGAGATCATCGGCACCTTCGGACGGTTGCGGCGGATCGGGGGCGACGAATGCGGTGGCCCAAACATGTCCGAGTCGTCCTCGGCCACGGTGGACGTACTGTTGGTTGGCAGGGTCATGGCGATGATGGCGATTTGTATTGGGCGAAAGGAAGCTGCGAAAGCTCTCTCTCACTACCCCTCGAGCACTCTATTACGATACGCGAAAGCACTCACGCTTGTTGGGAAGGAAGATCGTACCGGATCAATCTTTTGTTCACTAATAAATCGCTTGCCTACTGTGATTTATGATTGCACGTTTTTAGAGCAAATTGGACACACATACACGCAGGCAGCGTACAGGTAAAATTAGGACGAATTGTCAACGATGTGATGTACAGTGGAATGCAGAATTACTCTACCTTCCTCACCTCGTCCTATTCACACACACGCACACTCGCACGTACGTCTACTCACGCGTTTTCCGTTTCTAGTTCACGCTCTAAATTCATTCAATTTTCAATTTCTATAACGCACACACAGCCCGTTACTAACGTAGTGACGGCGTTACGCGATGTTGCGTACAACCAAAATGCTTGGAGGCTGTGATGTGGGGCGATTCTTTCTTACAGTTGGCACAACACAATCTGTGGCAAGTTGCACTTTTTGGTACACTTTGATCAACATACACACACAAGCACGCACACACGCTCGTACGCAAGCACGCGATGGCTAGACGGGTTGGACCAAATGACGGGTTGTTTCGAAACCCGTTTGTCTTATCCGATCAATGCCGCCGTCGACCTTGCCCCGTTAGGTAGGCCGTTAGGAAGGAGTAGTTTAGCAGTCACTCCACACGTACACACACACGCACCCTTGCACTCGCATCAGTGGTGGAATGGTCTACGGCCTCAAGTGCCTATCATCAGCTAGCGTAAACGCACCAAGCAATTTTCTCACGAGGAAATCCTCTATACACGGGCACCGAGAAGTGTAACGCTACTACTGTACGCACACTTCAAGCGTGTGTTTAACTACACTGTATATCCGTGGACGCTTGAAAGCTTCGATTTGAGCTGCTCCTCCAAAGCGACACAACACCGTTGCACGTGCACAATGATATTTTAGGCAGAAAACAAAACCGAAAGTATTTCCACCAATGGAAGAGAGCACAACAACGCAGAGTGGCAAATTGACACGCGACTTCCGATTGTGGGGCACACCACTTTCTGTTTTTATTCTCACTTGGTGTGTGGTTGGTTATATTGTGATCGTAGGGCTCTTCCACACTACACCGTTACTTTCAATGGGCACAAGTATGTAATTGCTGCTTCTTGTCACCTTAACTGCTCACACATCTCATCATCCACTGTAATTCCGGGTTGGACAATTTTCCGACATAAATATTTTTTTTTTTTGTTTTATAATTTTCAATTCCGGCCGAGCGTATCCGTTTGGTATTGTGTTTCTGTTTTGTATCTCGCTAATAGAAGGATAATAATTGATCAACACGTAATGTGTCCCTTCCTGAGGTTTATCACACACAACACCTTCACTGGCTCTTCTTAAGGGATATAATCTGACGCGCACGTTACATGCCCGCGTGCTGCACGATCAAACGCCGGAACGAAAATGATTCGAGTGTCCCCGAGCGACCGGGAACGCACCGTCGGACGAACAGCACAGACAGCCCCCGTGTGTCGGTGTTGTGTGGCGAACCCAACGAGCGCACACGGCCGTCTCACAGCGCTCCAGCCGCGCGCCAGAGAGAAACGGCCAATTCAGGCGACGACCGTGAGCCGTGAGTGACCCGATCCGTGTTCCGTCATTCTACACCGTTTACAGTGTAGCCGTGTAAAACGCACACCCGGCACTCACGGTCCGTGTAGCGACACGCGGGCCTGTCATGGTGGTGTGCGAGATTCGTGTATACACGCGTATATACCACACAGAAGAAGCGCATTGTCGGAATCAGCTGTGCGGAGTGCTCTAAAACTGAACGGTTTACCCCACTGACAGGGGAAGGTGTACCGGCAGGGACGGGAGTGAGAGGTTGTTGTGTGATGTTTGTGAGGGGCAAGTACGCAGCACGAGAGACGGTCGATTCTTTTGTTTCTTTATTATGTAAAAAAAAAAATCCCGATATCGTCCGTCTCTCGCCTTCTCATTCGGCACAAGCGTCTCGAACGAGTAGCTCACACAGTGAGCCGTGAGCACACGGTGAACGATTCACGGGTGACGATAATCACGATACGGGCACAATTGATGGAATTCTGTTTTTTATTCCCTTTTTTGTACTTCAAAATTATTCTCCTTAATACAGTGTGCCCTTTCCTTGCTGCTTCATAATCCTTCGGCATCCAAGACACACGGCACTCCATAGGGGTGGTATGGTTTCGATTTCCTTCTCTCATCCAACGCTGTACCGCTCATAAACAAAGCGAGCAGACTCAAAGAGGAAATACAACAAGCAACAAAACTGCAACAAAAACTACTCAACCAACCGTCCCTCCTCCCATTACCTCTCAGTCTGAAAACCCCCTCTGTCTAACAACGCAAGGTAAAAATCGCACACGGTGAGTGCACAGAAGAGTGCATTGGCAAACCGATTTCTACACCGACCGCAAGCACACCACCAGTCAAGCAATATTTAAAACTCAAGGAAAAACGCTACCTAACCCACCGAACGAACCGTAATTCGAAGGTCTGTCGATCGGCTCGAACCGTGAAGAAGATGAGCGGTGTGTGAAACACGCACGCGAGATGATAAATTCATGACGGGCTTCAGCTCTTCCCATCGGAAGGGAAAGAGACCCCAGAGAGTAGTTACTCACGGTGTATGATCTTTTTTGCTATATATATTGAACTCGTACACGGAAATTAAGCTGCGTACGCACCTTATTTGTGCGGTTGTAGTTAAAAGTTAAATGAAAGAACAGCGATAGTGAAATGGTGATTTACTGGTAACTGTACGCATCACATTTCTCACAACAATCTCACGACAGTGGGTAACAACCATTGCGAAGAAAACGCAAGGCCTACGCCGATGGAAAACCACCACGTTTGGGACACTTGTTTTGACAGCTTTGTAGAGCTCACGCTTGCCGTTTGTTGTCGTTTGCTGTTCGCGTGCGTGCGTGCGCCTGTACGAGTCACGACAAATGCAATGCGAATTTACACCACTAGACGCAAATCGTAGCGTGTTCTTCCTATGTTCAACAGTGTTTATTTGTATATGGTTTACATTCATCACAGACTTTGTATTTCGGTCTGGTTCTGGTTCTACACTTATTCCCCATCCCCGATGCACACAGTTCAAGTAGAGTTTGTCGGGGCTTCTGTTGACCAAAGTTCAATAATTATTCCCATTGCTTTTCCGTTTTCTTCTACTCCCTTGCATCGTTCGTACCGCGTCCGTAGGGCACAAGAAGTAGAAACAGCTGGTCGATCAGGTCGAAAACGCAGCACCCGAAAAGCGAACGGAGAAATAACGACACGTAAAAGTACAAGGAAAACCAGCAAACAAATCACAAACTCAAGGACAAGGGTGCGAAGAAGGAAGGAGGTTCATATTGAGCGCACCTCCCTTCTACCCCCCCTCACGCGCTCACCAACCCATCATGCTGTACTTCTTGTTGCAGGCGGAATTCGTTCATACATGCGGTCTCATTTACTCTTTCCTTCTCTCTCTCTTTCTGGCTCATTTTCAAATCACTCACGAACGATTAGTGAGTAAGAAGTGGATCGCTTGTTTTCTCTCTCTCTCTCTCTCTTCGTTTGAACCCGTTTTATCACGCACCGAGCACGTTCGAGACGTGGTTGCGTGTGGACATGATTATGTGTGTATGTGATAGTGCGTGCTACCGTGCGAGCATATGTTAATTATTTGTTATCACCACACACTTGGACACAGAGCAGTTGGCGTTAAAGACGGTCGGCTTTAAGTGAGACGAATGAGACTCATTAGCAGCACTGCTCATGCCATTCTCATCGTTTTGTGATATGTCAGTGTACGATTGATATCTTCTGTTTCCGTATCTTGTCCTTAATAATAACAGGATATGACATCCTAAACGACATTTTATAAGGTCTCTGATCTTCTTCATTTGTTCACAGCTCGTCGCACTGTTATGAAATACATGCTATTTCGCTCTACCAACATTGACACCAAAATGGTAAATCTTTTTCTTTAAATCATTTCAACGTATTAGTCAACAGCAAAGGAACCATACGCGATAAATGTTAATCAATGTGTACTTCCGTTTATTTTTTATTATAGAACATCTCGGAGAGGTGAGTACCATTCTTGGCTAGCAATCAAGTAAACGAACCTCGGAACCAGCCACATGAGTATACGTATCGATAGCAACCAGGATATATTTCCTCTGTCACTCTCCTTTCCCTACCAACCTTGCACAAAGCGTGACAGTGTGAAAGAGAAAACATAGCGTAGCAAAACAACAACAAAAAAGTTATTAGCAAATTATATGACAGCAGCAGTGAGTGCTCGAATGGTGCGATGAAAAAGTATCTCACCTCCCTCAAAACCCGCTCACACTCATCTCACTCCGCGTCAAGCGGACGTTGTTTCGTATTCGTGCGCTCGGTGTGTATCGGGGAATTTGTTTTTGCTTTGATTCTGGGACTTTTTTTTTGTGTGTTTGGCACTATGAAATCAAACATACACACCGATACACGACACGGATATATCGGCTTTCTAACAATCGAAGGAAATTGGTGCGCATCGCTTTCCGATCCGGTATCGGTTCGAGCATCCCCACTAACCATTAGGGGTCCTTTCGTTTTGGTCGACCGGTTCCAGAATGGCATGGAACCTAGCATAGAATATGCATTATTTCGCAGCACCGTTCGAACCGTTCTGTTCCATCAACACGCAGCACAAAACGATGTGCACCGACATATGTGTGTATAAGACCCTTCGCAGCGGCTTCTTAACACACACCGTAAGCCCGTTGTAGTGGGGAGCTGGAGTGCGTGGAGCATGGTAAATATGGTAAAGCATGAACCAAAAAAAAAAAAAAAACACCCCAAAAATCCTCGCGTGTGGTAAAGGCACGTACAACAACGTACGCCGCGCGTTCCAACAAACTTTGGTGTCTTTTTGGTGGCGTTGCGCCTTCGATACTGGTGCTGTACCTACTACATGTTGCCGGTAAACTTTCCCGTTCTGTAGAACCAGAGCGAAGAATGGGAGCGCTGAGTACCCTCGTAGGCAGGGTACATTATGACAGGAATGTCGACGAGGGAAGCTACGAGTCCTTTTGGAGGGTTTCTTTTAATATTTAAATGCCGACGCTTGGAAAGCCTTTAAACATATTGAAGCACTTTTAAGGAGATGCTCTTTTCGTTTTGCTTCTTTCACTTAGATTAATTAATTCCAAATCGTTCATCAAATAAAACATCGTCATTTTGAGTCATTTTTTTAATCGTCAAATTAATTTTGTCTCCAGATTAATATAAAAGTTCACAGAAATGCAATGATTTGGTCAAAACTAGGTTCTGTAAACCCTCACCTCGACTAACAGAATACGATTTCTAATTCATTTGACACAGGGTTGCATATTCCTACGGGTCGCTACTACCCGCTTGTCCTTCCGACATAAGGGCTCATTGTTGTGGTTTTCGTACGCCAAAAGGAAGGCGAGCAATTCCTTTTTCCCAATTTTTCGCATACTTCCGTGCAGAGGACGATACAGAACGTTTCACGCCGAAACGGAAAGTCCCCAGCAGTTCAACCAATGATCCTGTTCAAGCTAGCGTGACTCAACCCCGACGACGACCATCCATATCGTTCGTCAAACAGGGGTGTGTAACACTAGCTCCCTTGATTGACCCGACCGTACGGGTACGATATTTTGAAGGAAGCGCAAACGGACGCGAGAATAAGCGTTGTGATTCATCGATCGACAACGACGACAACGAGAACGATCATGCATATATTCGCTGTTTTTTTTTTTTTTTTTGTTGTGCCTTTCCCCAGACGAACGTTCTTTCCCTTGCTGCTGATGGCGTAGCGTGACTAACGTATCACGATGGCAGCGGCGGGAAGAAGATGCACACGACACGCT
>KI424031.1:0-15776 GCA_000473375.1 Anopheles culicifacies | reverse complement strand
GCCGAATAAAGCACTAAATTTGTGATCTTCTTTGATATTTCTTTCAATATCTACAAATTGATTCGGTGTTAGTTTATTTCGCAATAGAGAAGGTGATGCTTTTACGTTTGTTTCTACCGTCTGTAATGTTCTTCTTGAGATATTATCAAACCATTATCCATTAATTACTCTCTCCCTCATCTCAATTTCATCTTGACGTTGTACGCAGTTCAACACATTTATTAACTATCCGCCTAAAGGTATGCATGCTGATTGGAAGAAGCTCGTTATTTCTTTCTCTACAGAACTCTGTTAGACCATTCCAATGAAATTAAATTTACCCATACCATACCTGTACAGAAGCGAACATAACACTTTCGGATCTAATTAAACGTGTCTGTGTGTTGGTGATACGTATACCAATGCCTACTGTGTTTATATTACATCTATAGATTTTATTCTCTCGATAGTTCCATATCCAGTTCCAGATTCAAATATGTTTGCTAATTAGTCCCATGTGCGTGGACCGTGTACACGGTATCTTGTATCGCCCGCACGTAATATACTTTGTGTATTATATCAATCAACCATCCCTCCCCCCTTTCCCCAATGCGCTACAATTTTCCCCTCACTTGCCCCGTAACCACACCCTGATGGTCCACTAGGTTTTTTTTTTTTTTTTGTTTTTGTTTTAATCCGTTTACGGGGAGGGATTGGCTGGCGGCCTGTTGCCTTTAACCTCCCGCACTAATGTATTCTGTTTGACAGTATAGGTTTTGTTGTGTTCATAGCAATAGATAGTGCGATAGTCTTTACAGAGGAGTCACTTTGCTCTCGTCTATTCAGTAACAACTTCTTATACCTTCGGATACGCTAAGCACCTTGTGCTAAATACATACACACACACTTACAGACATATACACACACACCTTAGACATGCGCGCATGTACACGCAACCAGACACATTAGAACAAGGATCGTCCTATATTCGTGTTGTACAAGCACGATCGGGCCCAGCCCGCCAGTGCTTCTGGATGATGGGCGCGTTCGTGTCTCCAACCCCGTTGTGCGTGTGTACATTTTACTAACTCTCCAGACACCATTGTGCAACTTAATCGTTTACTTATCGTTTTGTTTTGCAACATATTTGGCTGGCGTGTGGGATTACTGTTACTGTGCATCCTTCATCCTTACGTTGCGCGCTTGCGCAAGTTTTTGATGAAACGCGCAACGGCTCCCTCACAATTGAACTACGGCACGCATCGGAGATGCTCTCAAGAGTACACACACACATACTTATACATACACACATATACACATTTACAAACGTGATTACAATTACGACATACTAGAATCGACACTAAATCACCATCTTCCCGGTGGCCTTTTGTTTTTGTTGAAATGGAGAATGTTCTGATAGACAGGATGTTCCATCTTTCCAATATACCCACTAGCGTATATACAGCCGCCGTTAGTTTGGCTAAATATCAATCTATATATCTGGACCTGTTACCTTTAGCATGGTGTAGTTTTTTTCTGTAAGAGGGACAGTTCGTAGGGTTCGTATTTGTGATAAGAGTTTACTTGCTTCTCCATTTTTTGGTCCATTTTCGAAATGTCACCCGTCCACATGGCTTCCACACTAAAGAACACGGGGGGGAAACAGGGATGAATACACGTTAGATCCGTTCAATATAGTTTTGCCTGTTCGCCTGAATTTTCAATTTTGGATGGCCTAGAATTTTGTTTCTATTCCGGCCCTTACTAATGGCACATTGTTTATCACGCCTTATATTCCTTACTGCCCGACCTCAAACAAACGATCTCTTCGAACCGGTTCGTCACTTCTCGTTTCGCACAAGTCTCCCCACGGGCAACACTTTGGAAAACTGCATTCAAATTCAACGTACACTAATTTGACAGTCCTTTTCGGAGATCCTAAGCTACACCGTGCCCTGGGCCCAATTTACGGTGGCAACAGTGGCCATAGAAAACAGACACCTATACGGGGGGCAGGACACAACATGCGGCGAGAGCATAGGAGGGACACATGTTTCTCTTTTTTCATGGAAATGCATTGATTGTTATCGTTTGGTTTTTTTCTCTCTTCTTTAATGGTTAAATCTTTCGCTTTTCTCTCTTTCTTTAATGCTTTAGTTAATGTTCTTCTTTCCTTCTTTCCACTGTAAGTATTTTACCACAAAAACGCAGCTAGGCTTTTCTTGTTACGTGTTAGGTTTAACATTTCTTTTACATTTTAACCCCGTTTCTGCCCGTACTCTAATTGCACCTGGTGTGATAAAGCGCGGGAGTGGTGGGAAGAGGAAGAATATCAGTCAGGTTGGGTAGCACTTCCTGTTTTGACGTCACACAGCCACAGCTTGCACATTAAATAGGCTCTTCTTTGTTTCAGTTTCTTTATGTAGTGGTTTTGTTTTTTTGTTTTTGTTTGAAAAATTGTGTAATAAGTTGTAACAAATGTTAAAAAAAATCAACAAAAACACAACGTAACTTAAAACGAATAAAATGGAAGAAGTAAAATAAACGAACAAGAAAGAAAAAAAAACAAAAACAAAACATACAAAACGAAATTATAAAAGAAAAGAAACAATTAACAATTGTTTCGAACAACACGTTTCAGGAATAGTACAATGAGGCAATGCAATTAGAGAGCAATTTTTAACATGTTTCGTTATGTTTTGTTATGTTTTATCGGTGATATTTACGTTTTTTTTGTAATGTTTCTTCTCTGTATTCCACACCGTTTCAGCTATGTGTATGTTTGCACGATTAAATGTCGATTTACAACGTTTCTGATAACTAGTGAAACAACAAATTGATTTCCCTTTTCTATTTACTACCATTATTGTAGTTCACTAACGCTTTGACGCGCACTTTGACAGCCAAGGTGGCGAACACTATTGGGCTTTAACACGTTCGTGCTTTAATAACGGGTCCTTCTGCTTATCTCCTGCACTCAAACAAATCGCGAGCGCGCGCTCACACACACACACACAAACACTTACATACAGTAACAGTTCGTTAGACAATAAGCAGTTGAGTAGACAATTTGGTTTTGGGGAATTTATTATTATTTATAATGTCGCCTGCAACATGATTGTTTGTCAGTTCTAATAATATCAATTATCTATAGCTGTCGTACTCGAACGCCATATTACATTGTTTTGTTTTCTTGTTTTAATTTCTGCTTTACACGCTCATAACGTTGTATTGTTTTGTGTCGTGTGTGGGTGTATTTTTTCTTCAATTTTACCCTCTTGTTTGCTTGTTTAAAACATCTTCTTCCGGTTTGTTCTTCTCTATTTTTACCATTCGCCATTTGTTGTGTTGTGTTTTGTTGCTTTAAGTCGCCTTACTTCAGTTTTCCGCCGTTGGTAAAAGTTTCCGAAGCGGGTTTTAGCGCTTTATAGGCGTTTAGAGGAAACAGTTCTTCCGAATCGACGAAAGGCGAGTGTTGTGCTGTAAGTAAGTTTCCTGGCGTTGCTGCCACAAGGCCAGGCACATGTAAAGCAAGCAAAAGTAACATCCGAGAACAGGTGCCCCCATTTCTATATCCCATTTGCTCTGTCTGTGGTGTAGTTTGCTAAATTAGGATTGTTTTTCTTTTGTGTGTTGGCCACCCATTCTATGTCTCCATATGTAACGTTAAGTTCAAAGCTCTGCGGATCTTTTTTTCTTTTCTTTTTTTGTTTTTGAGACCCATTTTAACAAGTTTCCACCTCATTTACCGGTACATACATATTTGTTTGTTTGTTATTTGTTTTGCAGTGTAAAATGATGCTCTGTAGAAAAAGGTTGTCCAAAGATCGTTGGTTGCTTAGATTGCATCGTGGTAGAAAAAACGGAGAACGAATGTAGTAATTGTTTTCGTTTCGCAATCGAATTGGTACGTTTATAGTGATATGTTTTTTCATTAGCAGATCTGTTTCGTGGAGTTTTTGTTTACCGTTTGTCTCGTGAAGGTAGAGAGAGTTAGAGATGTGGGAGTATTTCCATATGAGAAAGTGAAACATGTTCATGTACATTGATACAATTGGTTTAGTGTTTTTCACTTTAACTTCACTCTTGCTCGCTTAGATATTCCGTGTTTCTTTCTTTTTTTTATACCTTTTTGTTTCGTTTTGCCTTCTTCTAATAACACTTTAGATTTTCCACTTCTCCTATGTTTGACTGTTGTATTTTTTCCTAAGTTTTGGCATGTTCCGTTCTAAAATCTAACACCCTATAAAGTTCTACCGTTCGCTTTTAATTTTTCTATGTGAATTAAGCTCGCGTGTTAAATGGTATAAGTCAGTGTAATAAAAACAAAAAAATACAAATTTGGATGTAATTCACATTGAGCACAAAAACGGAAGCAACAACAACAGCAAACATAACATGAACACAATTAATAGTAGTCAAGTTTGATTTGAATTTTGATCGTTAGAAATGAAAGAAACAAAAACCGATAACACAATGAACATGCCGCGCGTGTCTTGCCGATTAAAATGGTCCAGCTCTTCCAACACATGCATCACCGGGCGAACTTACCCGCTCGTCCGGTGCGAGCAACTACATCGGTAAACACTAGACGCTTTCTGCCGGCGGTAGCGTACGTTCGCAACATTTACAAATCAGGGAACTCATTCGCTCGGTTAAACAGATCCAGTAGCTCACCAGGGCGGACGTGTGCTTGGAGGAGATCGATTCCGACTCGGCGAACGGGGCGCGACGTTCCGAATCCATCGAGGTGCGTGCCGGTCCGCGATGCTGTGACTGCGGTGAATCAGCCTGCAGTGACGTGGAGGTGAGCAAGATGCCCTGCAGCGACGGTTCGTACGAAGAACTTGTGTGGCGTAGCAAATGCTGTTGTTGCTGCTGCTGAAGTTGCTGTTGTTGTCAAATGGTGTCACCTGGGGGCGCACTACCATCACCTCCGGTAACGGCTGCTACCGAGCAGGACGGATCGTCCGCCAGTAGTAGCAACGAATTGTCTGTCCCATTGCGTAGCTGCCCAATGGCCGATTTACGATCACTAGACACAAGCGCCAAACTGCCACCATCGTTGTCCTCCGTCAGGGAGCGATTGTTGAGCGAAAAGGTCAGACTTTTGTGGCTACCACCGCAACTAGAACCGGCCCCGCCACCGGTCGTACTACCGCTGAGACTACGGCAACAATGACGTCCCCCGATCGGTACATCCAAACTGTAGGCACGGCTACGGGCCGCTGCACCCGCTGGTCCACTCAAACCGATCACCTCACTGTGACGGTGCTGCATTAGGATGGGCGAAATAGATTTCGGCTGGTTCATCACGACCGGTGGTCCACCACCGTAGAAGGACTCGCCCGGTACGAGCCCGACCGTGTGATGCTGTTGTACCATCAGCGAACTACTAACACTAGCCGGCTGCTGGCCAGTCATTGTACTATCGCCACAGATTGCCACCGGTCCAAGCTCTCCCACATCGACCGTGCGGGACTTCTCCAGACGATGGTCCCGCTTTGGCACACCGGTCGGTTTCACGCGCTCGGACGGTACATTCCCCGCTAAAAGCTGCAACTTTTTCGATTCCCGCGAGTCAAAGTTGAAGCTCAGCCGGCCGGTAAACTGGCGCAACCGGGACAGGAACGATTTCGAACCGGCAGAAGACGTGGAGGTGGTCCCTGTACGGCCCACCGTCCCATTGCTGCTTCCATTACCATTGCCACCCTTTACATCGCCATCGTCCACATTACTGCCGCCTCCGCAACTCCCGGAAATGGTCCCTTCGGTTCCGCCCTCATCACCACCACCACCACCAGCGGAACAGCTAAACCTCGGGTGTCTTCCCGGCGCCGCATAACACCGATCACGCCCACCATCGATCGGCTTCGCGTGGCTGTTGGCCGCACTGTTTGTGTTCTTGTTGTTGCTAATGCTATTGTTATTGTTGTTATTATTATTGTTATTGTTGCTAGTGCCTTCGGTACCGTTGTTGCCGCCGCCGCTGTTGTTGTTGTTTTTGTTCTGGCTGTTATTGTTGTTGCGCAGCTTGTCAAGCTTTTGCTGCTGATTAAAGCTTAACATCCGGCAAAAGTGCTTCCCAGCGCCACCGCTCGTCGATGCGGCGGCCGTACCACCGCTGTTGTTGTTTTTCATATTGGCCACCGCCGATCCGCCGGCGGCCACCGGGCTACCGCTCCCGAAAAGTCTGCCCAACCGTTGCTTCCCCGTTGGCGGTGGCACGTGCAGTGCCGCTGGATCGCCACCGGCCGGCGCAACTGCCGTGCCCGGTGCCGCCTCGTGCGTACTGTTCAGGCTGGTACTCTTGTCCGAGGACGAACACATTGTGTCGTGGTCGAGGCTGCGGTGCTGCCGCTGATGGTGATAGTACAGCACACTGTTGTCGGAGTGAACCGTTTGTATCGGGACGCCGTCGGACATGCGCCGGTTGTTACTGTACTGGTCTAGGCTAATGGCGCGATTCGAACCAAAATACGTGCGATTATTAGTATGCTGTATGTTGCCGTGGGAACCACGGGTGCGCGTACCTGTGGTGTAGTATTCACCGATCATCGAGGGGCGCTTCTCGCGGCTACCCTTCCGGGAGTTCGGGTGCGACTGTTTGCGGTGGATGCTTTCCGTGTCCACCTTAAACTTGGACGTTTTCTCCGCCACCTGATGTGGCAATTGGAGCGTATGTGTGCGTGTTTGGGCGTGAGGCGGCCGGACAGGAAATATTTGTTTTCAAGGCAAGGCAGAAATCCATTATAGAGTTTTGTTCATACACGTGTTCCATTGGCAGTTTTATAATAGCATCAGCAGATTGTGGTCATGGCGGGATCAGGCGCGTTGTGCGTTGAGATGACGTCGGGCACATGGTTCGATTGTGTGCCGATTGTTCGACGAGGGAAGTGTTGTTGCCATCGGGAAAAAGGGGGAGAAAGAAAAACATTGTTATTACGAACGTAAGCAATCGGTTCTACGGCGTCGTGACTATGGACTATGATGATGTTTAAGCACTCGCACTAGATCAATCATGCGATCAGTCCTGTTGAGAGTTTTTTATGTGTAGCGATTAGAGTTTCGTTGGGTGTGTTGTTATCCAGTTTGTTTTTTGGGTTTGTTTTGTTTGCCAACCAGAAAGCGATATGCCTCAAAGTTGCAAGTTATGCGGGATGTACAAACTACACGGAACGTGCGTGAAACAGTTTTTTTTTGTGACATGATCGATACTAGCCAGAAGAATTCGGAAAACGGTTTTTGCTTCCTCGTCTAATAGCGTCTAATAGATTGCTACACTAGAACTAGCACCGGGTGAATCGATCTTGGCACCCCCGTGCGGGAGCGCGCACAGTCTGGACCTGTCGGTCCCACTTACGTCGACTTCGGTGGCCGTCTCGGAGTCACCGCTCTCGCTGCCCTCCGGGAGATCGTGCAGTTCGGCTGCAATTAAAATAGGCTCATCAACAGACGTACGAGATGCGGACTTTTGCGAGGGAATACTACGTCGTGATTTGACACTGATGCCGGACTGCGAACGCGGCAGTTGCGGTGAGCCACCGCTCTCGGACGAAGCGGCCTCCGCTTCGGCAATCGATCGACGTGTCTTGTTCGCAGCATCGTTTAGGCGGCTAAAACGAAGAAAAAAAAAACACACATACAATGAAATGATCATGGAGGGTTTGGCATTTCGTGGTGGTTCGTGACTCTTCTACATACCGATAATAATCGAGGGCGACCCGCACCGGCGTGATGATCAGGTCGGTTAGCTCCGGCAACAGTTCACCAAGTGCTTCGAACAATGGCAACAGTACGAGACCGATAAAGCGCACCTGACTACCCGGCTTGGACACCTTGTCGGGATCCATAAACGGCGTTACCGGCAAACCTTCGGACTTTTCCGCTGCACTCTGGGCGAAGAATTCCTGCAGCAGTCGATCGACCCAAGGTTCCGCAACATCCATCGGTCGCGCCTCGTTCGAAATATCCGCTACCTTGATCAGTACCATGCAGAGCTGCATGATCGAGCGAAAAAAAAAGAAGGATGAGGAGTTTCAGCTAGCTGCAGAATGCCAGTAGAAGGAGGCGCAACGCTTACCAGATTAGTGTGAACCTTGTTGCTGTAGTCGAATTCGGGTGTAGCCTCTTGAAATTGCGTGAGGATTTCGTTATGTCGGGCCATATCGGTGGCCAATATGCACCGGATAATTCCCTCGCGTACATCCCTGTAAGCAATAGACGAAAACAATAAACAGGAATCAGTATGAGCTCGTACGTGTGCGAGACACAATGCAGTAAGATTAAACTAGCACTCCAGTCACGATGAAATTGAAATGAAAATTGCTCCAGCACACGTGCCCCAACGTGCGTCGATTTCTCCATCCTGTCCACGATTGGCGCCATTTACCTCGCCGATTGGAAACGATTTACAAGCACCTTCGGGAAGCCCAATTATCGGCACCTCGATGCCAGCGCTTCACGTTAATGAGCGACTTGGTGGGATGGTGAAGGTGCTGGATGCAGGGCGTTGTCGATCGCCGCTGGGTTGAGTTCAATCTCACTTTCAATTACACTGCTCCCAGGTACGCGAGCGACATAAGCGTACGAAAGCATAGATCCGGTTACGAGCATCTTGAGGCGTACTTGGTGACACGTCGGGTGCGCGCGTAGACGCCATACATTAATCATCATTAGATGTCATACCAATTAGATGCACCGATGTCTTCTCGGTTGATGCATTTCGCCCGGGACGAAAATCCGGACGGGGACGGCACACGGTAGGGATGGGAGCCAACAGGTTGTTGGACAAATAATAGACCAACGCGCGTGTCACGTTAACCCCACGGTACCCACGCGGAGTGGCGGTCGTCAATTAGGTCGCCAATTAAGTTCATCTTTCAAGCGAACCGCTTTCAGCATAAAATCTCTACCATTGCTGTTTGTGGCATTTAAACGTAAAGCAGTGAGATGAAGATATTTTCTTTTTAAAGATAAAACAGCCACTAAGCTCCAATTCCAACAAATCTAATTTAACTTGATACATTTCGATATCTCTATGTCCGTTTGGCTTTTTTTTCCCAAACGCTTCACTTACTTGTACATCTCTTTGCTCATGTTGCGGAATATGTTGCATTCCGGGTGCTCCAGCAATCGAAACGCGATCGAGCAGTGATGGTTTTCCAGCGGTGAAATGTCATTGTACCTGTGAGGCGAAACATGAAACGAGAATAAGAGACACAAACGTTAGGGATATCGAGAAACGAAAGCAAAAACTAAATCGAGCAACATTTGTAACCATTCGAGCGTGGCAGTCAGCCAGTCCGGGTCAGTGCTGGCGTTATGCCACAAATCCTCCCCATAAAGCACACCGGGAGAATCACGCTCGGTACTCGAAATGGGAGCTTTATTGGTATCGTATAATCTATGCCATTCCCAAACCGGCGTCTCATCTGGAAGCTGGCAAAACGACCACGAATGGGCAGAATGGGAGAAAATCAAAGCTCAACGAGCTGGAAGTTTACTCTTTTGCCGCCCAAATGCACATCACGCATCGGGACCGGGAGGGATCGTTGTGGCCACACCATGCAGAGCAACATGCGTGCATTGAAGCGTAAGGCGCTTCAATTGGACAAACAAATGGTTCAATCAATTTGTGCAGTCAACAAACTCGTCTCGGTTACGTTTTTTGCAGTTAAAATCCGAATTTCGTTGTAGAATTTCCGATAGCATGCCGAGGGAGTAACTATTGAACGGAACGCTGCTGCATCTAACCAAACTGTTTTGGGATGGGTTGCAGTGAGTGCGTTTCATATTTTCCATATTGTTTCTCTCGTTTTTTTTCCTCTGGCAGGATCATCCTTTAATTAATGGTATGGGGGATTCTTCCCGTTTTGTTGTTGGCCAATCGAAAAGGCTTTTTTTAATTGCTTGGTAGCACGCTATACGTTTGACGTTTATGGTGATTTTAATGATGGTGGAATAGAACTATGGAGGACTGGGACAATTACTATAGAGACACTCGTATTTAATTCAAAGTATAACAACATTTGGAAAGAGGTCTCATGAAAAGGGATTAAATGTTTCTAGGTATCGAATATAGGTATCGAACAAGACAGTACGAGGCGATAGCGGCACCGGACAAACCTATGAAAGTGGCATAAACGATTATATCATCCAAAAAGAAAGTTATGATAAAGAATGCAATATGAATATTATAAGCCTGCATGACTGTATAGGTCGTGACTAGTGATGGGCGCTCCGGAGTGCTCCGACCAAATGGGTTCGGAATAGTGATGGGTTCCCTAGAACGGACCCACGATTCTGATCCGGTTCCGACCGGTGTCATTCCAGTTCCAATTCCGAGGAAAAGGAATCGTTGGTTCCACCTGGAACCGTCCGGAACCGTCTGGAACCGTCGGAACCATTAGAACCATCCGGAACCATCCGGAACCGTCCGGAACCATCGGAACCGCCCGGAACCGTCGGAATCGTAGAAAACCGTATGAACACAAACATTTGCTTTTTTTTCGGGTTTCACTATACGCGTCTCTTCGATAACCGGATCGACGATCTGAAATATTTCTATGGGTAGATTATTTTGATAATGAACGCCGTTAACTTTGTTGGCAACGATGCAAAGCTGTTTTGCTTATGAAATTAATAGCTTTTGAAGAATGAAAGAATGAAAAATGTGTTTACCTCCTACCAGTGCGCTACATTACTTGTTGATGAAATTTTTCAATACCGATGTTATATTTTCATAAATATACAGGAAATTATTACGCATTACACTTTGCAACACATGTACGCATTTTTCATCAACATCGTTTAGAAGTGTTCAACATCGTATAGAAGACGCGTAAAGTGAAACCCGGAAAAAAAGAAAAAAAAGCAAATGTTTCTGTTCATACGGTTTTCGACGATTCCGACGGTTCCGATGGTTCCGGACGGTTCCGGACGATTCCGGACGGTTCCGGACGGTTCCGGACGATTCCGGACGGTTCCGGACGGTTCCGTACGGTTTGATTGCACCTACCCTCCGGAACTGGTTCCAATTTTTGTTGGACCCTTTCGGAACCAGTTCCGCTTGATTCTCAATTTTACCTATCACTCGGAACCACGCTTTTCGGAACCGGCTCCGGACTGAAATCGTTCTGAGCCCACGTCTCCGGAGTTAGATCGGAATCCACAGCTCCGTAGCCGGTTTCGAAGCGAATCCTAACCAACGACTCCGTGTTAATGGCTTCGGGCCGGTTTTAAAAATAATAACTCTGGAAACGACCCTAAACTAGCTCCAATTGAACTTTTCTTTCATTTTCATTGTATTCAAGCAGCAAATACACTCTGATGTTATTTTTTTAAAATTTCAAAATGTTCTGAAGTTAATGAACATTGCTTGATAACTTTTAACTCTTTTAAAGTTAGTGCTAATCATGAAGCATCTGTAGAAATATTCCAATTAAAAATTAATTGAAAACCAAAAAAAAATATCTCCAAAACGCCTTAACAAACGTAATGTTATAGAAGCTCAAGAAAACATTCCTAAGTGTACTACCGCCTTCAGAAAATGTCAAACGGTTTCTGGTTCTCTTCACGAGAGAGAGAGGTCGGCTCAACACCGAGATATCAATATGCTTTCTCGATTTGGCAGCATTGATTGTACCTGCGGTGCCGACTCTGGACCAACGGTTCCGGATCCTGCTTTGGAGCCGTTTTTCCCATCACTAGTCGTGACGTTAACCAAGAGAAGGAAGAAGAAGAGGTCAAGAAAAGCTCTGAATGGTAGTCCCAAGATCATGGTACGCCTAAAGTGCCGAGGGAAAAAAGAACTTTATCGATTTGATCTGACCAAAGGCAGTCCAGCAATGAATAAGCCTGGTAGCTCTATTGACACTACCATACCAACAAGCGTAACTCACGCATACATTATTCATCCCAAGATTTAACATCAAACCGGGTACTATTTGATGTGCTGCAACATGCCAAAGGAACCGGAATTCCGTTTGATGTTAATGGTCTACAAACATCCAGCGCTTCCGATCGGGAACGCGCGTGCACTGTACTCAGTATTGGAGAAATTTTAAACGGCCGCCACGAACTTCGAAATATTATCTACACCGCCCCAAAAGCCATTTGTTTGTTCGATCGGATAATGATTTCGGAGCCGAGTTGAGAACAGCTTCATTAGCTAATGGAAAGTAAAGTTCCAAATTGGTAGGAAAATTTCAATTCCAGCGTGGAACGGCGTTCAGCAGGCCCACTTTGACTTTTCCACCGTCCGAAGCGCCCAAGAACGCAAACTTTGGACCGCGGAAAATACTTTTCCGCTGAAGTATTTTCCCTCAGCTGACCACCGGGTGGGGGGAACTTTGTGGCCGACGGTGGCAAAAGTTTTTAACGCAACAGGACTTACGGCTTCACGCCGGAAAATGGCCGAAAGTGAGCTGTAGCTTTCGGAATTGGTGGGGATAGTACGAAGAGCGTACGAAGCGATGGTTTAAACACTCTTTTGTGTGGTTTTTGTACGCTAACTTTACGTCGTCTGTGGGCATGGGCCTGAAAACGTTCCATTGTGACGTGATTCCTTGTGTTGGTGGAATGTAGAAGCTACCAGTTGCTCTAATTATTGACACTAGTTGGCGAGCTAGTTACGTTGCATACTGACGCCCCTTTTCCCGAGTGACAAACACTCACATGTGTGGGGCTAAATTGCAATGGCGCGTGCAGTCATGATGGCGCCATTGAAAGACGCATTGGAACGGTGCGGACGGACAATTGGACGATAGTTAGCCACAGCTTTGGTGGTGTTGTTTATCTCCCAAATACACCGCTTATACACCTACCTCAAAGCCAGCTCGGTTCGTGCATTAATCTGATAGATATTGTTGTAACCCGGGTGGTCCAAATCGTGACAGATGCAGGACACCAGCAACACTAACACCTCCAGCTCGCCAAGCCGCTGCACCAGATTCGTGTGCCATGCGATGGCGTACATCTGAAAAATAGAGGGAAAAGAAAACACATCAGCGCATTAGTTTGGAGTTTGGCGACGAACGAGTATACAGTGACCACCGTCGGAAGTCTTCGATGGGACCACTAGGTGATTGGGTACCGTTTGGGTTGATTACTTTGGGAAATTGGCCGAATCACACCGAGGGCCAATTTGCTGCACACAATCGCAGGAAATGATAATCGCGGTACGTGGGGCAACCGTTTGGGAGTCGTAGCGCGAATAGAGAACCATATAAAAATGGCACCGGCAAAGCAATTCCTCACCAGAACCGCAAACGAAATCAAAGCCACCGGTTGGCTGAGGAGAGAGAATGAAGCAAGATCTGACACTGACGTTGGTTGTGCTTTACGGTGTCACGACACTGTTCCTGCTAGTGCCACGCGTTTCAACAGGTGTGTATTTGCGTGTGTGTAAGTGTATCACTGTAGTTCTTAACCAATTTCAATACTTCCAATTCATTGCAGCTCAAATACCCGTTCCATACTTTGCCCAAGGGCATCGAATCGGACCACTATCCTGGAACGAGATGGCCTACCTGCGGCGGCTCGTGCAGCTGGAAAACGAAGACCTGGAGATGACCACAAACTCTGCTGAAGCAGAGGGTTCCGATGCTTGGGACAATTCGTGCGTCAGCGAACCAGTCAACGGGGGCGGTTTCAGCAAGGAGCAAGAGGACGACGAGGTGAAGGAATCGGACGAAACCATCCCGCAGGAGGTGTAGAACAGTGGTCCACAGCACAGTACTGGCCACGTGCGGTAGTAGCAAGAGTTGCACTGGTAACACGATAGCTATCATGCACAACAAACGTGGCGCGTGGTGTTTTGAGTGTCTTTGATCCACTAATGAAAGAACATTCCCGGTAATGGGTCTAGGTGCGGCGCATGTTTTACGATTTATATTAAGAGAATGCGTTTCGGTGGACAGGAGCGCTAAGTAAGAATAATTGGATGTACCGTGCAATGTATGATACTGTCATTTGAAACTCGCACCCGATTCTATCTTACCGTCCGGTGCAGGTACCATCACAATTACCAAAGCTTAATGGGTCGTTGAAGCTATAAATTTCATCTCTTGCACGACAGATGTTTGCCATGCGTGAGGGTGTAGCTTTCAAATCCATCCTGCTACAATTAGAGGAAATGATTTAGTAGTGTACGGCTGTAATATTTCATCGTTACTTGCCCGAGGACATTAGTAATCTCCTGCGCTAGAGCGTACATTAGTCAAAGTCGATTTTCGTCCAGTATTTGATGTGTGTGTGTGTCTCCGCCTCTGCATTAGAATGTGGTTGTAATTTACAGGCACACAATGCTAGATGCAACGGGAGTTGAGATGCAAAGTCATTCCAATAAGCTACACTGCCAGCATCGCTGATGAAAGGATCAGGCGAATGATACCACCGTACACGAATGGACCATTTTCTCCATGTCCTGCATAACGTGCCTAATGTTCTTTTCGCTTGCACTCGGAGCGCACTGCCGTAACAAACCAAGCGCATCATGACGCATCATACGATTTGATGACTAGCGAGGACAATCAAAACCCATGCATTACATGCATACCCGTACCCGTAATGGAGTTGCACACACTCTAGCCGGATGGGAATGTCATCCTGCAACAGAAGGTGGATGGAATTTATGATAATATCACACACGGCACGTTGCATTTACAGAATTCATTCGTATGTAAGAAGGAAAGCTTTTACTTTTAAACCCACAACTGTTGTCCGAAGACGATTGCATGTAAATTTCATAACTAACATAAGTCTATTCCATTACCGGTGGCTTTTATGAGCATTTTTCTCACAACATCTTCACACAACGTCTCCAGTCGTCCGAACCAGGAAGGACATCAATTTTATTTATGCCCATTCATCACCGTTCGACAATGTGCGAATGGGGCGGAAAAGGCGGATGTAACGGACGTACGTGACATCCCCCGACAGTTCCTTCACTCATTCGTAACCGAAAACCTTCCACGTGCTTGGAATGGGTTAATCGACTGGCTGCAAAATAAAAAAAAAGAAGGAAAAGCTACCCCACGCCCCTGATGGTTTGATGGATTGTGCGATCAAGTGTAACTGATGGATGTCATTTTTCCCATTGTTAAGTCTGGACCCCGGCAACCGTGGCCCATTATGCATTATGCAACCACATTTGGAGCTTCGGCAACTGCACACCAACATGCACCCGTTCGGTGGCAAAATGTGAATACCGCTGCTGGTAAAGGAAAACTCCGTCTGACGTCAGCTTTTCACGCTAATTAAACGGTGACCCCCCCATCACGTCGTGGGTGAGCTGAAGCTGGGTGGCTCAGGCAGGTGGAGATGAAATCGTTTTCAGATTAGATTGCCACCTGGAACGTTCCGCTTCGCGTACTGGAAACCAGGGTTTCAAGGGTTTGAAAATTGTGTCAGACGCGAGAAGCATCGCAATGGACGATGATGGTGATGGGAAGGATAATCTTTGCCGGTTAGATGGTATGCAATTATTAGCACACTTTTCTCCGCCGAGTGCAGTTCGTTTTCACGGCTGCAGTGCTTCAGTGCAGCCGGCCAGCGGAATGGTGCACGGTGCTGATGCAGCAAACGGGCGACGGGTTCTCAAATTCTCGGAACCACTCGCGTTGGCACACTGAGTGAGTTAATAGGATGTATAAAGTTTCACGGAATATAAGGTTATTTTTTTGTATCGAATCGTTTTTGAGACAGTTTCCTTTTATGTCCAACGGAGGGAACTTTGCGTACAGTAAAGTTAAGCGTACGCAGTGCAAGGAGTTGACAAAATAATGAATTTGAAA